>JBAKBP010030793.1:0-25242 GCA_037953745.1 Lithodes maja | reverse complement strand
GTGCGATCTGGCGACTGAGTAAGAACTGAGACAGTAGCCTCAGAGCCTTTTGCCTTAATTTATAGTCTTTATCCAGCTGAGTTGGGGGGGGGGGGACTAGAAAAAGGGTCTTGTATTTCCCACAAAGACAACTTAGGGGCGGTGAGAAAATCAAGCAAGATTGAGGTTCACCCCCGGCTATAGCGACGGGCAGTGAAAAACAATTATGCTGTTCTTGTGGTATCTGGTGAGAAGACTTACTTGTAATCGTGGAAGCGAACTGTTGCGCCTCCGCCTCCCAATCCACCCATGGACCTGTACCTATCTTCCCGATCTGCAGGACCGGGTTGCCGGATTGGTCACGGATAGGAATTGCATCTAATTCCGGCGTTAAATGTGCCAGAGCCTTAACTTCATTAATTAAACCCATCTACTTTCGACCAATCCGATTAAAGTCGTGTATAAGAGGGAGGAGGCAAAGCTGGGGAGGAAGCATATACAAAGAAGTCTGGGGAATATAAATTAGGAACAGCCTTAACCCTTCTTTGGCGGCACCCGGCTATAGTGGAGTGAAATAAATGTGGCCTATGTGGCGGGGCCCGGCTATAGTCGCATGCAATTTTGAGCACGTAATGTGCTCTGAGAGAGAGCGGAGCGGTGGGAGGAGCGTAGGTTACCTCATGACCGCTCGCCACGGTGGCCGTGGAGCTACTGAGATGTACTCCGCCCTACTCCACCCTCCCTCACTCGTTTCACACGTAATAATGTAAGGAAATGACCGTATTTTACCAATTTTGCCCTTCGGTTGCACGATCGTTGCAAGACAACCAGTGATCGTAGAAGGATGGTTCTGGTGTCATTGGAAAGCTCATTTAACGCCCTTTCAGGGATACATACTTGTATTACGCTCTGGTTCTTGTTTATGCATGAAAACGAGCACGGAAACAAGCTTGTTTACGGTAAAACCCCCCGCTGGGCGGCACAGTCAAATATACTCCACCACCCGCTCTTTGAGTGTTAACCCGGGAACGGCGAGGGGGGGGTAATGAACTAGCTCCCCATGGGCGAGCATATGGGCTCCATTCAGGCCTATAATTGTCATTTTACGATAAATATCGTTATTACCTATTCATATGAGCCTATTTTACCTTCACTATGAAGATAGTAACCTGTAACAACAATCAAACCAGTGGAAATAAAAAATTCTGGTCAAAATCGCGAATATAGATGGACCAGCCCATTCATGAATTTTGGAGAAAATTGAGGCAACCCCTCCCTCCATGAGGCCTCAAGCCACACTGAGCCTACTCATACACACACTTGCTTGTGTAACACACCTGCTAGGCACGTAAGCACATCCCCCACACAGTTTGCTAATGTTAGCACAAAAATATACCAACAAATTAGGGAATAACAGGGAAAATAGGTGATAACTGAAGGGGGAGGGGAAAGGGAGGAAGGAGGGGATGTGGAGGAGTGATATGAGGTATAGGGGAAAAAAAAAAAAAAAAAAAAATTTAGTGCTGTTTAAATGGTATTTTTAGGCCTCCCTCTTAACCTCTGAACTGCGCGTGGGGGTAATTAGAAACGTCTGCCTGTGCTGACGTATTTGAGCTGTTTCCATCACTAAAATATTCATTTTACCATAAATAGCATTAATACTTATCCATATGCGCCTATTATAGGTTGATTATAAAGGTATTAACCTGTTACAACAATAAAACGAGTGAAAACAGCGTTTGGATGGTCAAAATCGGCGATACAGGCCGCGAGTTACATAATGTATAGGTGAGGCAACCTCCTTTCCTGCCAATTTCCCCCAAGGCCACTGAGACACTGTCGATCGATACTCTCTCTCTCTCTCTCTCTTGTACTCGCTTGCTAACAGTGATGACAATGCCCTGCTTGCAACTCGCTAATGTTAGCACGAAAATATACCTCAGAATAAGGGAATAACAGGGAAAATAGGTGATAACTGAAGGAGGGGAGGTAGAGGACTGATATTTTGCATGGCCCAGGGGCAATTTTTTTTTTTTTTTTCGATGTTTAAATTTGATTTTTTTTTTCTCTGACTCTTAAGAGTCTTCCCGCAGTGCGCCGGGGGAACTCTTAAGAGTCTTCCCGCAGTTCCCGGGTTAAGAGCTTTGCCGCCGTCGCCCAGTAAAACCTCTTAAGAGCTTTTCCGCCGTTTACGGGTTAATGGATACGTCTAAAGTTTCACCAGACATATTAAGAGCACGTAATATTTTACTCTTATTAACCTGAATAACCCAGTGATCAGGTACCAGAAGCTCTCCCGAGATTGTCTGTTGCGCGACCTTTGGATTTTGGGCAACGATATTAACCCATGACTGATCTGGTCCGTAAAGTAAAGGCATTGGGCGTTTCCTAGGGGAACTTTCTCCAAAGGTGGAGGAATGACGTCCGGGACAACTCGAACATTTGAAGTAGTCAAAGTTGACGTCGAAGCTGACTGACTAGAACTAGTTGTCATAGGGGAGGGAAAAATAGGTTGCCTGGTTCATATTCGAACTGACTCCAGCGGTCTAGCAACTGACTCTGGCGGCGGAGCTTTCGGCACCACTTTACCCATCTGAAAGTTTTGCATCATTTGATCTAACATAGATTGCAAATCTGCCCTAGTGACATAGTCTTTAACCTCTGAAGTGCGCATGGGGGGTATGAGACACCACACTCCTGTGCTGACGTATTTGAGCTGTTCCCATCACTAACATTGTTATTTTACCATAAATAACATTAATACTTATCCATATGCGCCTATTATAGGTTGATTATAAAGGTATTAACCTGTTACAACAATAAAACAAGTGGAAACAGCGTTTGGATGGTCAAAATCGGCGATACAGGCCGGGAGTTACATAATGTATGGCTGAGGCAACCTCACTTCCCACCACTTTTCTCCACGTCTGGAGAGAGACTGTCGATCGATACTCTCTCTCTCTCTCTCTTGCACTCGCTTCATAACAGTGATGACAATGCCCTGCTTGCAACTCGCTAATGTTAGCACGAAAATATACCACAGAATAAGGGAATAACAGGGAAAATAGGTGATAACTGAAGGAGGGGAGGAGGGGAGGAAAGTGGGGAAGGAGGGGAGGTGGAGGAGTGATATTTGGCATGGCCCAGGGGCAATAAAAAAAAAAAAAAAATAAAAAATAAAAAAAAAAAAAAAAAATTTGGGGGGTGTTTTAACCCTTTATTAGCGGCGCGCAACTTATGTCGTGTGAAAGAAATTTGGACTAAGTGGCGGTTCACAACTTATGTCGTGTGCCATTTTCAGCACGTAATGTTGCTGAGAGAGAGAGATAAGTGGTGGCAGGAGAGTAGCAAGCGTATGACTGCTCCAGACCACCGCGGCGGACCTACTGACATGAATCCCACCCTCCCCGACCCTCACACACTCGCTACACAGGGAATTATGTAGGGAAACTACCTAATTACATGGTTTTTGCACTCGTGTTGCGCGATTATTGCAAGAAAACTAGCTGTCGTACAAGGATGATAGGGGTGTTATTGGAAAGCTCTGTTTATGCCCTTTCAGGGATAGATACTTGTTTTACGCTCTGGGTCTTATTTAGGCATGAAAATGATCACGTAAACAACCCTATTTAGGGTAAAAACACCCCGCTGGGCGGTACATATAAATTACCGCCTAGGCCGCTCGTTAGGTGTTAAATGGATTTTTTTTCCCTGACTCTTAAGAGTCTTCCCGCAGTCCGCCGGGGGAACTCTTAAGAGTCTTCCCGCAGTTCCCGGGTTAATACTGTCCATAGAAGCTACTGAGTTGCCTTCTGAGTGGCCGGACGATGCCAGTTTTTGACCGGAAGGTAATTGTTCTAACTCCTTTCCTAAATCGTCCTGGTATTCCATGTCCTCAACCAACTCTTCCTCCGGTTGTCGGGCTGAGCGGGATCGAATCGTCTCATGCCTGACCGCGGGATTTAATCGTTCACGTTCAAAGGCCTCCCAACTCAAATTTGGTATGGTTGAAGGCACTTGTTCTTCAATGGTTTGCCGCACACTTACATTGTCTGTGGCCTCCGAGGCAGTGGACATCTGACTTTGCGATCGTTCAGAACCGTCCCTGTTGCACCCTTGGTACCCTTGATATTGCTCGGCTAACACTTTACATGAGAACGTGGAACTTTAAAACCCGGCTGAACATTTGAATGGGGGATTGAATAACCCGGCCTAACTGACTGTGGCAACTGGCTCACGTCACTATCACTGTCTCTGGGAGGTGTCTCTGCTACCTCCGTCACCATCTCCGACCTGCCAGATTTCACTTTAGGCTTGGAGGTAGTGACGGAGGGAGGAGGTGTCGTCACCAGCGTTTGCAGGAGGCACGCACTCGACGCCTCCGTACGAGACGTAACCCGTTTACTGCCTGAAGTTGACGCCACCAGTGTCACTTTTTCTGGTGTGATTCTTCGTTTCTTGGTCGCCGGCTGTTTCGATTGGCCTGACGAATGCAAAGATTGTTTTAAGGGCGACCTGGATCTAGAACGGGTCCTGTTCTCTTGCGACGAATCTGGCTGAGATCGCTTCGCATTCCGACGGGGAGGGTTAGACATTGCACTTGTGTCATCAGAGTCACTGTCCGTACTAATAAGTTCTTTCAAAGTAACTTTAGTTGGCTTATTTTTTATCACCACTGAACGAGTTGACTTATGCTTACTAAGATAAGATTTAATAACCAGATAATCCCACAAAGCCTCATCATCGCACTGTAACGCTTTATGGGCTACCTCTTTAGTATAGCTGTTAAAGTGCGCCTTTATTTCCAATAGGGCAACTTGACACGCTGCTTCTTTGTGATTCAATAATCCATCACGAAGTCGAGTACACACACCACATCGCTTAGACAGCCAAAGACCCAGGGGCGTCATCTGCTCTCTAAAAGTGGGGGGGGACATTCAGAGATTGATATAGGAAAAACAGGCGAACGAAGCGAGCGATCAGCTGGGGGGTTCGGGGGGGGGGGGGGGGTGCGCTGTAAGCCCCCCCCCCCCCCCCCCCGAGAAAATTTGAAAAAAACTTAACAATATTTGGTGCATTTTAAGCCCACATAATTATGAATAAATGATTTATATTAAGGGGAAAAGATATGTGTTATTTATCAATATTAACCAGTGCAAGTTTAAACACCTATAGTTCACAGATAGATTTCAAGTCTACTCTGACATCCTCAAATTCTCATTATACTACTTAAATCAGCAAACACTACGATCAGTATTTAACATTAAAAGGATATAAGGATACAAATAAAATATTTAGTAATTATTAACATTTTGTTTTTTACCATTTTGATCTAACCAATGTAACCAAATTTACCAAAATAACTAGTTACTAGTCTAACCTAACCTACCATAAACTAACCTAGGGTTAGGTCTTTTGGTTAGGTTAATGTTATACGGTACATATAATACTGTATATACCTGTATATATTAGGACCAGGCAGAAAATGTAATTTACACTACATAGATGATAGATCAACTGATCAAGGAAATGTTGCAGGAGTCAGGAGATACAGAAAGATCAAGCAGATAATAACAAAATTATAGCCTACAAATAGGCTTAGCTACAATACGTTATGTCGATAATTTCATATCTAGAATTGAAACAACAGTAAGGTTAAATGTTTAAGGCAGAGTAGATAGTTTACCATATAACCCAATCTTACTATGCAGTCTAGGCTTAGCCTAGACTGCCTAGTAAGATTGAGAAGACTGTAGCCTACACCAGATTGAAAGACGAGATCTTTAATTGTACAAGGGTTTAATCATCATATAGGCCTAATGGAGCAAATTAACTCATGAAGGATATTAATGGTGAAGATAGAAAGAAGCCTTTGTCCTGTAGTGGACGAATTTACTAATATGTCCTGACAATAATGACCATAAACTATAATGTGTAGCTACCAAAGTTACCAAACTAAACCGTCGGACCGAACCATTCCAGTCTACCGTGCACGTCTTGCTAGTTTCAAATATTGTTGTAGAAGAACAATGTCTAATAGTGAAGGCATTACCTTAGATCATCATCCAGGAAACCAGAATACCATCCTCAAAGCCTCAAAGGCGGCCAAAGCTTTAAAAGGCCGCTAATGTTGGCTTTTGCCGACCTACAGACTACAGAACTTCCGTCTTCATGTAAACACTAAGCAGCAGGATACGTCACACAATATTTACGTAAGAAATTTAGCTGACAACGAGCCTAACAAATTACTACATCAATAACATCATAACATATTATATTTGTATGTGTTTAGTATATATAATATTCTATCTTATTAAACATTTCAGTGACTTCTATCTAGTTTCTAGTATATAAAACTTGGTGAAAAAAGTGGGGGGGACAATCGATATGTTGTCCCCCTCTGAATGAAAAGTGGGGGGGATATGTCCCCCCCGTCCCCCCTGCAGATGACGCCCATACAAAGACCCCTAGAGCAATGAAGACATGTTACTCACTTTATACATAGTTTATGGCTAAAGATCGGAACATTCATGCATGTCGGTGTCGTACATAGGGTAACGTATTGCATGATTACTAACCCCCCCCCCGCCGGGATTGGCCCCCAGTCGGGCGCGTTGCAGAGGTAGAAGCGTGCGATCTGGAAAGAAAATTCCAAGAATCAATGCTCATAAGGATAATCCAAGACATTCACACACATTATATACCTCGAATACGCCGGAAAATTAGATTGATTACACTACTACTCTAATTTTCCTTTGTACCCTTCTGGAAAACCACTCCCCAGTTTTCTCTTGAAGGTATTAAGACTACTTATCCATGATAATCCTTATCATTGGCCTATATCTAAGTTATCATTCTATTGAATGTATTGTTAACATTATTTCCCTGCCTCACTGATGGAGCTCTGTTAACTAAACTCACCCATCCCACTGACGGATTGATTGACCCTTCCGCCGTGACGACGGATTAGAAGTCTTCCCCGCTGCGTGAGGATATTTTTTATATAGGCGAGTCATTCCGGCTGAGCCGAAATCCCGTTTGGAAGCCTTCCCCTTCCGCCGGGAATTATAGTTCTGGCGCTCGACCACGAACGGATTACTTGGATTGTTACTCTAGCCCTCCGTAGAGAGCCTCCGGTAAACATAGCACTCGGCTATTTTCCGCCGGAAGAGTTGAACCAAACCCTTTGTGTTTTCTAACTCGTTTGCAACAAGATAGCCCAACACAACACGTACAAATTTATAATTGCCAGGACGTCTCCTGACACCTTCCTTTCATTAACCTCTGAAGTGCACATGGGGGTAATTAGACACCTCTGCCTGTGCGCATGTATTTTAGCTGTTTCCATCACTAAAATATTAATTTTACCATAAATAGCATTAATACTTATCCATATGCGCCTATTATAGGTTGATTATAAAGGTATTAACCTGTTACAACAATAAAACAAGTGAAACAGCGTTTGGATGGTCAAAATCGGCGATACAGGGCGGGAGTTACATAATGTATGGGTGAGGCAACCTCCTTTCCCGCCAATTTCCCCCAAGGCTGGAGAGACACTGTCGATCGATACTCTCTCTCTCTCTCTTGCACTCGCTTGCTAACAGTGATGACAATGCCCTGCTTGCAACTCGCTAATGTTAGCACGAAAATATACCTCAGAATAAGGGAATAACAGGGAAAATAGGTGATAACTGAAGGAGGGGAGGAAAGTGGGGAAGGAGGGGAGGTAGAGGAGTGATATTTTTTTTTTTTTTTCGATGTTTGAAATTGATTTTTTTTTCTCTGACTCTTAACCTCTGAAGTGCGCACGGGGGTAAATGAAAACCTCCCCCTGTGCTGACGTATTTGAGGTTTTTCGTCACTAAAATATTCATTGTACCATTAATAGCATTAATAATTATCCATATGCGCCTATTATGGGTTGATTATAAAGGTATTAACCTGAAACAACAATAAAACGAGTGAAAACAGCGTTTGGATGGTCAAAATCGGAGATATAGCCCGCGAGTTGTATAATGTATGGGTGAGGCAAGCTACCTTCCCGCCCATTTTCCCCAAGGCCACTGCGACACAGTCGATCGATACTCTCTCTCTCTCTCTTGCACTCGATTGCTATCAGTGATGACAACACCCTGCTTGCAACTCGCTAATGTTAGCACGAAAATATACCTCAGAATAAGGGAATAATAGGGAAAATAGGTGATAACTGAGGAATAGGAGGAAAGTGGGGAAGGAGGGGAGGTAGAGGACTGAGATTTTGCATGGCCCAGGGGCCAAAAAAAAAATAAAAAAATAAAAAAAAAAAATAAAAAAAAATAAAAATTTTCGATGTAAAAAGTTGATTTTTAGTTTTACTTACTCAGGAGAGTCTTCCCGCAGTCCGCCGGGGGAACTCTTAAGAGTCTTCCCGCAGCTCCCGGGTTAAGAGTCTTCCCGCAGTCCGCCGGGGGAAGTCTTAAGAGTCTTCCCGTAGTTCCCGGGTTAATAATAAATTAGTCATGAAAGTGAAGGTCACATCTTATGGCTACAATTATTAAAATTAACAATTAATAATACTAATACAACCTAGCCATAGAACACCCCTACATCGATGCTGGCCACGAGGCCTAGGGCAAGCAACACGACGACACAGCAACACTCTTACCTCCAGGAAGAAACCAGTAGCCAACCTCATCACGACGAACAGCTCGCATGGAAGGGACGACCCAGAAAAACTACAGAAAGCTCTTCACCACGTGAAGTAACTCTTAAACTATAGAGTCTGCCGTTGAACACAAAAACGTTCAGCCTACCAGAAACGTAGCCGAAAAGCGGTGCCCTGGATCAGTAAGCCTTCTAAATAACTAGTTAGACTAACCTGAGAGCACAAAATGCAAAAACTATGGCGGCCAAGCTCACAGGCAAACGAGGGGACGCCAGCCTAATCTCCCTTATAAAAACACACTCCTGGGGGCCGTGCCAACGGGGGCGCCCGACCTATCTAATCTAAACCTATTCTAGAACATCTCAGATAATACAAATGAGCAAAAAGACTCACTAGTAGAGACCGTAGAATGCAAAATGAAGAGAGGTCGGCAAACACCCGTTCGTCCGCAACGGGCCCCAGAGTGCGAAGGACGAATGGCGCTGGACACAGCTGCGTCTGCTGGCACACCCACGCTTTGAACATCCACACGATGGGAAGCATTGATTTTAGTAGTTCTAATTAATTTTTCTTTTATTATTTTTTACAAAGTTTTTTCGTAGAGAGCTCCCGATCATAATGACGATTCCGTAAGAGAATGAGCATACGCTTACGATGTAGGTCTCTTTAACACTCTGAGGCTGTTGTTGGTTCAAACAGATGATGCATGAGTTTGAAGAGTGCCATTACTGTATAAGGCATATCGTCAATGATGGAGGGGCCACTAATGAATATATATATTTTAAATATGTATTTATCATTATTATTATTATCATTATTATTATTATTTTTAGATTCGGCCAATTAAAGCCGGCATTTTGTTTTTCTTAATTTTAAACTCGATATTCTTCAATATGATAGGGGCAGGGGAAATCTATAAAGTGTATGACGAAGCTTGATTTCAATGCTTCAAATTGATTTCAAGAAAGTCATTGTGTCATTCTTCTAATTCCCGAGGCCATGAGTTGAACATTACAAAAATAATCACTGAGATGCCGGAGGATAAAGTAATTCCAGACACGAACACCAACCCATTACCACCGACAAACAGCTTACACGACCAACTGTAACGGGAAGAAATTGTACTTCCCCTTTTGGTGTGTAACAGGGAAGAATTGTACGTTCCCTTTGTAGCATCTTTTGTAGGGTTGACATACCTTTAAGACTTTTTCCCCTTCATTCATTCCTCACTAGATTAGGGTGAATGTATCAATTACTTGGGTTAAGTAGGGTCTATTTATTGTACAGGGTGAATTAACCTATGTCAGGAGGAGAATAATTGCTGGAATGTTTTGTAATTGAATTTAAAATCGGCGCCAATAGCTGCCATCTTGTGACCTGTGTCATATTTTCCTGTTTCCTTGTAGAATTTTCCAATATTTCCCAAGTCCCTCAGAATTACTTTAACACTGTAGTTTATTCCCTCAGAACCCTTGCTTATAACTTTAAAGTCTTTCCCCCTTGAAAATGTAGAGTAAATGCAACCGGGTAACAATAACTGTTAAAAATGCCAAGGGTACGCTCTCCTAACTTTTCCTGCGAAATTACGTGCCCCATTCCCCCTCCAGATAGTCCGGGAGCAAAGGCCGCAAATTGTATCTAGATAAAATCAACCTCATCCATACCATTGTGGAGAAAATTTGTAAAGTTATATACAAAGAGTATAATTTTTTGACATATAATGCTAAAACGTTAACTTCGAAATCTATTGTATTTACGAGATATGTTGAAAAACAGATTTTTGAATATTTTAGTTACCCTTCAACCGTTTTCTTCGATTTAAATCACTGATTACTTGTGAATGTTGTTTTTATGTATTACAGTTTTGTAGATAATATTTTAGCATAACTAACTATAATAAAGGACTGCTGTATTTATTACCCTTCCGTACTATTGTGGAGCGGTCCAATCTGTAAGAAAGGACCTCTTTGTTTAGTACCCTTCAGTACCCGACTGGGGTGCGGAGCGGTACTAACCTGCTACTACTGAGTGGTACATACTGACTGCCATTCGTGCAGAAGTGTCCGTAAGCCACGCACGCGGCTTATGGACATCTCCGCACGTATGGCAGTGCTTCATCCTGGAGTTTTCGTAGCCAAAACAGTGGTAACACAATTATTTAATTATCACAAAGTTATTTGAATATAGGTTAATTGTAAACTACAAGACAATTATTATGATACACAGTTTATTTGGTCAAACAATGCAGAACTTTAAAAATCAACTAATGTAGAAATTATAATTGTTACGAATTATAGGGGAAAACGAATTTGCTCAAATGGCAACAGTCTAAAAATTAATGTTTTTAATGTGAATGCACCAATATATTTAGTTAACGAACATATATTTCGAACTTGTCTATTTTTCTAATTAGTAATTTGATACTTTTGTGTCCGTCCACTTACATGGACGACGAAAATTAACAATTTGGTAGGGTTGCTCCCGGAGGCCTAGCTCCTGCCACTTTCGTCAGAGCTCCGAGAGGAAAGGGTAGTCAGTCTCTTTCCCCCGGGCCATTTCTCTCCCTCGACTGAGGTTAGTAAACCCTTAGCTTTTAACCCGGGAACTGCGAGAAGGCTTAAGAGTTCCCCCGGCGGACTGCGGGAAGACTCTTAACCCGGGAACTGCCGGAAGACTCTTAAGAGTTCCCCCGGTGGACTGCGGGAAGACTCTTAACCCGGCAAGCGCGATAGGCCTCACGGAAGGCTTCCTATAGGGAACACGATAGGCCTCACGGAAGCAAGACCATAAAAAAAGCTTTCCAAAAAAAAAAGGGCCTATCAAAACAAAGGAATTTGTCTCTAGGTGAGATAATTCCCCTCCAGTACTCATCCATGTAAATCTCACCCACCCCCCTCCCCTCCTTCCCCACCTTATTCCCCCCTCCCTCCCCTCCTCAATTATCACCTATTTTCCCTCTTATTATCATCATTTATCGGTTATTTTTCTCTCCCGCGATAATGTAGCACAAGTGGGTTGCAGAAAAGATCGTTATGTAACACCCAGACACCGGCCCACACCGCCCCGCTCGTCTCAGTTACCTCACAGACAGCGAGAGAGGAGGGTTGCCTGTGGCTCTCTCTCGCCTGAGATTATGACCGGGTGGCCAATATCTTCGTTTTTCACCACCCAAATGCTTTTCCCACTTATTTTAGCACTCTTGAAGGTTCATATATACATCATATATGTAAAATAAAAGCATACCGAAAACAAATAATGCTCTATATTGTAAATATAACAAATTCTGTCAGAATCCAAGGCTAGAAATGCACAAATAACTACCCTAGCCCCTAGGTCTATTTAGCGCTTGTCAGGTTAAGAGTCAGAGAAAAAAAAATCAACTTTAAACATCGAAAAAAAAAAAAAAAAAAAAAAAAAAATTGCCCCTGGGCCATGCAAAATATCATTCCTCTACCTCCCCTCCTTCCCCACTTTCCTCCCCTCCTTCAGTTATCACCTATTTTCCCTGTTATTCCCTTATTCTGGGGTATATTTTCGTGCTAACATTAGCGAGTTGCAAGCAGGGCACTGTCATCACTGTTAGCAAGCGAGTGCAAGAGAGAGAGAGAGAGAGTATCGATCGACTGTGTCTCAGTGGCCTTGGGGGAAATTGGCGGGAAAGCAGGTTGCCTCACCCATACATTATATAACTCGCGGCCTGTATCTCCGATTTTGACCATCCAAACGCTGTTTTCACTTGTTTTATTGTTGTTTCAGGTTAATACCTTTATAATCAACCCATAATAGGCGCATATGGATAAGTATTAATGCTATATATGGTAAAATGAATATTTTAGTGATGGAAACAGCTCAAATACGTCAGCACAGGCAGAGGTGTCTAATTACCCCCATGCGCACTTCTTAGGTTAAGAGTCAGGGGGAAAAAAAAAATTTTTAACCCGTGGAGCCCCGGCTAGTTTTGTATTTTTTGTTCACCAGCGAATGGGTTAGGAATGAAGGAAAAACCACAAAAACCGCTCAAAAAGCTTAAAGATTTTTTTTTTTTTCTATGTGATTGAGGGAGGCAAAAGGCATAACTGCCTATAGCGAGTGCCTCCCCCATAGTTGAAAGAGTGACAGGGCCAAAATCAAGGGACGTTCGAGCCAAAATGCCTGGACACACGGAGTTTGAAGCAATTTAAGTCATAGGAAGAGGGAAAGACTGATTCTGGGAGAGAGTTCCAGAGCTCAGCTGTTGAGTAGAAGAAAGTTTGAGAGTAACGTTTCACTCTTGGGTTGGAGAGTTGCACAAAGTAGGGGTGGGATTGAGTTGCAAGACGGGTACCACGTGCCCTACGTAAAGGAGGTGGTATGCACTGGGATAGCTCTGAGGAACACTGATTATTATAGTAGCGATAGAATAGCGAGAGAGATGCAACATTGCGGCGGAGAGAGAGAGATTGCAGAGAGTTGGTGAGTGGACGGGAGTTAATGATACGAAAGGCCTTCCTTTCAACCTTGTCTAGGAGAGCGGTGTGAGAGGAACCTCCCCACACATGTGAACAATACTCAATACAAGGGCGCACTATGCCCCTGTACAGAGCAAGAAGCTGTGCAGGGGAAAAGAACCCCCTAAGGCGGTTGAGCACACCCAGCTTCTGGGAGGCTGCCTTAGCAAGACTGGTAATATGGTCCTTCCAAATGAGAGCAGAAGAAAAAGAGACACCAAGAATATTGAGAGAAGATGAAGGGTTGATTTTTGTATTGTTGAAGAATAAGGGATAGTCCGCTGGGAGATCCTGACGGGTAGATAGATGGAGAAATTGGGTTTTGGAAGCATTAAAGTTAACAAGGTTTTCTCTGCCCCAATTGGAAATAGTATTTAGATCAGAATTTAAGAGTTCTATGGCTTCATTAAGTTTGTCGTTGAGGGATTGCTGGCTGGGGCGTTCTGAAAAACTAATGGAGTAGTGCAAGGTTGAGTCGTCTGCGTATGAATGGATGGGAATTAAGGTACAGTTAAGGAGATCATTTATAAAAATTAGAAAGAGAATAGGAGATAGGACAGAGCCCTCAGGAACACCGGAGTTTATAGGGTGAGGAAGTGAACAATGGCCGTCCACAACCGCGGCTATGGAACGGCCGGAAAGGAAATTAGAGACAAAGGCACAGATGGAGGGATAGAAACCGAAGGAGGGTAGTTTAGAAATTAAAGATTTATGCCAGACTCTATCGAAGGCTTTCGATATGTCTAGTGCAATAGAAAAAGTCTCACCGAAGTCCCGAAAGGAGGATGACCAAGAGTTAGTAAGATATGAAAGAAGATCACCAGTAGAGCGACCCTTAAGGAAGCCATACTGGCGATCTGAGAGCAGATTATGAGAAGAGAAATGCTTAAGAAATTTGGAAGCAAGAATAGTTTCAAAAACTTTAGAAAGACAAGAGATAAGAGCAATTGGACGATAGTTGGAGGGTTGAGAGCGGTCACCCTTCTTTGGGACAGGTTGAATGTAAGCAAACTTCCAGCATGAAGGGAAGACGTTAGAGGATAGACAGAGACGAAAGAGTTTGCCTAGGCAGGGAGTCAGCACGGAAGCACAGTTTTTGAGAACAACAGGAGGAACACCGTCCGGACCGTACGCCTTATTAGTGTTAAGCCCAGAGAGGGTAGAAAGTACATCTTTAGAAGAGATTAGGATATTAGGCATAAGTAAGAGAGAGGAGGGCGGAGAGGGAGGAATAGCACCGGAATCATCCAATGTGGAGTTTCTAGCAAAAGTTTGAGCGAAGAGTTTAGCTTTGTCAGAGGAAGAAGTGATGGTTGTGCCATCAGAGTGGGAAAGGGGAGGGAAAGACGAGGAAGAGAAATTGTTGGAGAGGTTTTTGGCTAGATGCCAGAAAGCTTGGGAAGAGCTAGAGTTGGATAGTTCAGTGCATTTATTATTGATGAAAGAGTGTTTGGCAAGTCGAAGAACAGATTTGGCTTGATTCCGGGCAGAAACATATGAAGAATGAGAGTCTTGAGTTTTAAGGCGTCGGTACCGTTTGAATGCTTCCTCCTTATTGCGGACAGCAGTAGAACAGGCGTGAGTAAACCAAGATTTTTTAGCATTAGTCTGAGAGAAAGAGAATGGAATGTATGCTTCCATGCCCGATAGGATTACCTCGGTAATGCGTTCAGCACTCTCCGAGGGTCCTCGGCCATGGAAGCAGAAATCATTCCATGGGAAATCAAAGAAGTACTGCCGAAGAGCCTCCCAGTCGGCAGCGCCAAAGTGCCACAAGCGCCGCCGGCTAGGAGGATCGGGTGGCTGTACTGGAGAGATAGGACAGGTGACAGAGATAAGTTTATGGTCGGAGGAGCCCAAAGGAGAGAAAAGATCGACAGTATAAGAAGAAGGGTTAGAAGTTAGAAACAGGTCAAGAATGTTGGGCCGATCTCCGATGCGATCCGAGATACGGGTGGGTTGCTGAACTAACTGCTCTAGGTCATTTAGGATAGAAAAGACATAGGCTTGTTCACCAGGTGGATCAGTAGTGTGAGAGGAGAGCCAATGGCGGAGGTGAACGTTGAAATCTCCTAAGATGGAGATTTCTGAGAAAGGAGAAATGGATAGAATGTGTTCCACTGTAGAGTTTAGATAGTCAATGAATTTGGGAAAGTTGGTAGAGTTAGGGGAAAGATAGACAGCACAGAAATATTTAGTAAGAGAATGACAGGAAAGTTTGAGCCATAAAGTTGAGAATTCAGAGGAGTCGAAATCGGGAACACGAGAGCAAGTGAGTTTGTTGTGCACATATGCACAACATCCTACAGAGCCCCCGAAAACGTATTTTACAAGAGTAAAAAATTTAAGGCAATTACCCCCAAAAAACAGGTTATTGCGCGCTCACGTGCACGCACGTGGACTTTGAGAGTTTTCAACCATCGGCACGGTTGCGTGGGATACGTACACAGTTCCCATACAAATCTGAGCCCTCTCGAGTGGCTACACCTGAGGTTACGGTCGGAGCAATTAGGGTGACTCGTCAGACGCGTCGCTGGGGCTGTGCGTTACATACATCGCCGACGCGCCAGACGCGTCGCTGGGGCTGGACGGGTTAAACACTTTTTTTTTTTTTTCTTTTTTTTTTGCCCCTGGGCCATGCAAAATATCACTCCTCTACCTCCCCTCCTTCCCCACTTTCCTCCCCTCCTTCAGTTATCACCTATTTTCCCTGTTATTCCCTTATTCTGTGGTATATTTTCGTGCTAACTTTCGTGCTGCTTGCGAGTTGCAAGCAGGGCATTGTCATCACTGTTAGCAAGCGAGTGCAAGAGAGAGAGAGAGAGTATCGATCGACAGTGTCTCTCCAGCCTTGGGGAAAATTGGCGGGAAAGGAGGTTGCCTCAGCCATACATTATGTAACTCCCGGCCTGTATCGCCGATTTTGACCATCCAAACGCTGTTTGCACTTGTTTTATTGTTGTAACAGGTTAATACCTTTATAATCAACCTATAATAAGCGCATATGGAGAAGTATTAATGCTATTTATGGTAAAATGAATATTTTAGTGATGGAAACAGCTCAAATACGTCAGCACAGGCAGAGGTGTCTAATACCCCCCATGCGCCCTTCAGAGGTTAAGTATCAGCAGTGGTGGGCGTGGGCGTGCCGATTTGGCGCTCTGCGCTCTGCGATCCGGTGCGCACTACCAATATAGAGGAGCGAGGAGCGGCAAAAATCTAAACTCGGAGTGCAGGCACGGAGCAGCTTGAATTTCGCGCTCCTTTCTGGCGCTCCGGAAGCGATTTTTCCTGTCAACAACAGGTTCAAGAACGTCATTATCGTGTACAGTCATCGTACGGTGTTACTCACGGTGTTAGTGAACTGTGATACAGTGATACTATGATAGTGACAGACTGACAGTGTTACAGTTGTTAACTTGTTACTGACTTTTTTTGGCTTTTGCTAACGCTAAGTAAACCTTACGGGCAAGTTACGGCTTACGAAGGGGCCTATTTTAATAAATTATTAATGATATCATCATATCAATCATATCATATTATGATATTAAATTATTAATCGTTTAATCATGTAATCAACTAATCATGTTATTGTATTGCTAGGCTTGTTAGCTTGATAAGTTTAACTTTAAGTCAGTTTGGACAGTTTCTGTAATTCTTTATGTCATATCATAGATATCAATGGACAGTCACAATGTCACAATGATATCAATCATATCATTGATATGACATAAAGAATTACAGAAACTGAGAAAGTGAGAAACTTAAACTTCAGAAAGACACCATGACTTGAGGTTTTTTGAATTTTTTGAATTTAATGAAGTGAAAGACAAAGGATTGTATTAATTTAGGTAAATAATTAAATAACTTTAGAAGCTGTTTTTTACTTTTTTTTATATTATACATATTTTTGGGAGCGCGGAGCGCAGGAGCGCAGAGCGGGAAGCGCATCGGGTCGGCTGACCAAAGGAGCGCGTGACCACTGCCGCATTACCTTATGTCTGAGGAGCGCGGAGCGCTGCCGCATTACCGATCCCACCGGAGCGCGCCCACCACTGAGTATCAGGATTAACAGTTTATTGGTTGGATATTCATGGTTAGGTTGTGTGAACCTAAAGTAAAGTGTTGATTTCTGTTTAGTTCAATGAATTAGTATTGGAGGGATGGACAAGAGTGCCTTCTCCATGGTGGTATTTCTCAAGTTTCCTGACAAACTATGGTTTAACTGCTGTTTTTTCGGCATTTGATTGGTGTAATGCCTTAGCTGTGAATACTATTTATTTAGGTCTTTTAAATGTTTGCCGATGGGCTTGGATTTAATTAGTTTAACAAGGTTGGCTGGGGTCGGCAACTGGTTTTGGTCTTCTTGGTCTTGGTGTGAGAGTCACCCTGAACAGATCAAAGGTGTGGCCTTAGGATCGGCTCTCTCTCCAGGGATGGCAATTAGATTGCCTAGGTTACCACTATATACTTCTTTTCAACCACATTCTCTCCCGGAAGCCCTTTACCTTCTCAATGGTTGTGTTATTCCACTTATCTATTGTGGTTAGACCTACAGTAGCAGAATAGAACCATACGCAGAGGATCCCATTGCATAACTTCTATCAACCCGTTCCACTGTACCTCTCCTACTTCCTGTCTCACTGCACTGATCATAATTTCTCTTTCCCTCCCGTACTTGTCACATTCTAGCAGTATGTGCTCGATGGTCTCATCCCGTCTCCCGTCGCACATTCTACAGATCCTACTACCCTCATTGTTCCACCTGTATGTCCGGTTGTTCACCTCCAGGGATTTAGTTCGCACCTTGAACAGCAACTCACTCCCCATACTACCATCATAGAAAAGTTCACTTCTTGGACTATTTTTTGCCATATACCAGTCTAGTGAACTCTTTTGCCTCATTCTTTCCATCCACTCGTCCCTACCCTTATCTTGGACCCGCGTGTTTATCTCATTTTTCCACTTCCCTGAGCTCCACGTTCTCATACTCTCACCCATCATTATTCCACACATCCCATGCGCCTCTATTTTCTTATCACACATCCTATTCCACTTGCTCTCTGACTCTCTGACTGGGCGATAGTTTTTTTTAGCTCACTCTTGCTCTTGTGCCCGCCCTTTAGGCCTACGCACGGCCATTTTGTGAGTATCCCGAATTGTGGTGATGTGACCTCGCCAGGGTAATCCTTCTTGGAAATATGAATGTAGCCTTTTAAACGGTCCTTAATTAAAGTAAACAGACATCTGAATGTCTGGGGTAGCCAAAATCTTTTAATTAGGAAGTATTTGAATTGGGATTAATTTAGTCCCCCATATAAGATGTGTTGCGTTCGAACCTTTGTTTACAAATTAATGTCAAATGCCCACAAATTCGAGAATTCTCTATTTAGTAAGTTTAAAAGTACAGTTGCCTTCCATGTTTAGCGATGTTATGAACATAATATGTATGACCAAGTTTGTAAGGGTAGGCAGAGTAATTTTTCGGAGTTGTACCAGAAAATGGTAGCCTTAGCCTAGCCTAATTTCTCGTCAGAATCTCCTAATCTTCTTCAGTGACTAAATTTGGGAAAATAGGTTAGCAATCCCTAACCTGAGGATAGGAAATGCTTATTTGTTCATTAAATGTTAAATGTCACTGTCAAAGATCTGTCTTATGGTTTATGTGTATTATTATATTAGCCTAATATTTGGTTGTATTGGTCACTTAATCTGTTATATTGACTTTGTTTGTGTTAATGTCTCTGTAGAATACAAGTTAGCCTTATGTCATGTGGTATAATTGTTAAACCTCAGAAAATATTTGTGAACATATTGTTCATTGGCCAATTATATTTCCTTGGGACCATTTCTTATATGACATTCTCTTTGCTATCTTTGTATTTTATACCTTGTGTATTTTTGGCTGTCATTGTATGACCTGATTAGGGAAAATTTATGACCCTTTTCGACTGGAAATTAGTTTCTGTACCATAAAATTTCAGGGTTTCCATCCGGGACCAAAGTCAACGGCTGAGAGGAAGGACGTGGTGAGGCCCGTCACGATGTAGACCTAGAGAGGAGACTGCGGCTCGGCCGAGGGACGGTACCAGGATGGTCGGAGAGGAGAATTCCTCCGAGGTCTTGGCATCCGTTACCCTTAGGTCGGGGCCATGGGTACGGTACCCGAGGTCGGAGACGGGAAGTGGGCCTTTGGTTGGGAAACCGGTGACAGAAAAATGTAATGAGTCCTGGTAGGTTAAGTACTGTGACCAAAAGGTCCACTCCCTCCCCCTTGACCTTGAAGGTATCGTGTGTGTTTCCCCACGGTACAGTAAAGCCATCAGGAAGTACCAGGGTCATGTGTTCATTATGCCGTACCGTATATGTAATTTTTGATGTCCAGTTATAATAATAATAATAATAGTTCTTAAAGCTAGCGCATGATAAGCTAGCTAAGGATAGCTCAATAAGGCCGATTAGGCGTATTTCCATTGGGGTCCTGTACTACTACCCCATCCCTTTGCTCATGAGGGATGGTAACGACTCAGTGCTTGTGAAAAATCTTTAATGCGCCGAGCGTGGGCGCGAACCCGGGCCTTCTGGGTGGAAGTCCGAGACGCTAGTCACTACACCAAGCGAGTTATGAGTTCTATTGTCTAAGTCTGCTAGCGAGTATGATACAGTACCGGGTATGTTGGTACAATAATTATGACAAGGATGTTGGGTAGTATGGTATCAGAGTTGTCAATGGGTACTGTACTGTAGTGATTCCCTTCCTGAAGTATGTATAATTTTTGTGCCCCTGTTATCTGTTTTATATTTCAATAGTGAACCAAGGTAATTACAAATAGTGTGTTTCTCTTGACCATTTGGTAGTAAATCTGTAGTAATTTTATAGAATAATCGTAGTGCTGGATTTATTAATTGGATTGAAGCTCCAAGTTAACTTTGACTAATTAGTATATGAAGGAACAATTCAATTCGTGGACACTAGAATTGTTAATTGGAAGAATCGAAGTAAGTACCGGTAAAGAACTAAATAATAAGGAATAACATATAAAAAGGGTATGGTAGGGAAAAGTTGATAAGCAATAAATAGAATGACCATACTAATAAGGTTTATATGAAGAAAGTAAGTAGATAAGGGGCGGAGGTGGATATTGAAGAAGTAAAGTAGTACAGTATCAGGTTAAAAAGAAAACAGGAGCCCCCCCCCCCCCCCTTTACACAACCAATCCGGATTGCAAGCATAAGAACGTGCAACAACAACAGAAGCCGATCCAAAGAAAACCAAAATGGAGAAGACACCAGAGAGATCGCGATCGACATGGGAAACTATGATAGCCTTCAGGATCACCACATGTGGCCTCACTCTACACACACGACTCCAACAACATTATGCAAATTAACCATCAACTGCAACAATGTGCATCAATAGACCATCAGATACATAGTGAACTGTACAGTACACCAAGAAGCAAAATGAATATCTAAAACCAGTGTAGCATACCATCACAGTGCATATAATGAAGAACTAAACAGGCCAGAAATAACCGAACAGCCTCACATACCCTATGCAAATATCCCCCAGATCCAGAACAAGCCAAATACCAAAGTGAAATCCATGCATGCACCACTCCAACATAAATCCCAAGTGCAAATAACCCCTAGTGCGACTGGCTCCCTGAAAGAACACAAAGCCAGAGTCACACATGCCCCTCTTGTCCCGAAACCGGGCAACTAAAACGTCGACAAAAACAGAGTCACTATGCGTGCTGAACAGAGTAGAATTAAGCAATCAGTCTGCTGGCTTAACCATATTTTGGTTCTGTTCTCGAAACTCTTAGGTTAGAAAGGAGAAGTAATAGTATCGGTTACTGTGAAGAAGGAAATTCTTTGTTCTCTGGCTGCACCAACAAAAGTGGGTCAGGGGATAGTTCAATCTGGGTCCGCACCAACAAAAGTGGGACTAAGATCGAGCCGCATAACAGAACGCAAGGTAGGCCTTTTGGTTTGATCTCTGACTACACCAACAAAAGCGGGAAAGAGATTGAGTCACTAGCCTCATTAACCCGGCAACGGCGAGGGGGGGGGTATTGAACTAGCTGCCCATGGGCGAGCATATAGGCTCCATTCAGGCCTATAATCGTCATTTTACGATAAATATCGTTATTACTTATTCATATGAGCCTATTTTACCTTCACTATGAAGATAGTAACCTGTAACAACAATAAAACAAGTGAAAATATAATTTTTCTGGTCAAAATCGCGAATATAGATGGACCAGCCCATTCATGAATTATGGAGAAAATTGAGGCAACCCCTCCCTCCACGAGGCCTCAAGCCACACTGAGCTTACTCATACACACACTCGTGTATGTAACACACCCGCTAGGCACATAAGCACATCCTCCACACATTTTGCTAATGTTAGCACCAAACTATACCAACGAATTAGGGAATAACAGGGAAAATAGGTGATAATTGAAGGGGGAGGGGAAAAGGGGGAAGGAGGGGATGTGGAGGAGTGATATGAGGTATAGGGAAAAAAACAAAAAAAATAGTGCTACTGGAGCCGTTTAAATGTTTTTTTTAGGCCTCCCTCTTAACCCGGGAGCTGCGGGGAGACTCTTAAGAGTTCCCCCGGCGCACTGCGGGGAGACTCTTCAGAGTAACGCTTTTGAACGCGTACCAAAACCGCGCGTTAATAGTCAGGCGGCTGAAAATTGGTGTGGATATAGTACTACATGTCAACTCTCGATACCACCCCGCCAAACGCTCTCCCCGCACTCGTGCAAGCACCACCGCGCCAGTAACCACGCACTAGTCATGGAGCCCACACGTCCCTCACGCTCGCTCCCTGATGACACAACCAGCCCTCCTTCTGGTGGTGTTAGCCGCCGTGGAAGGCAGAGGGTGGCTGCCAAAGACCCCTAGCTACCAGTACGACACGCCCTACAGCTCTGAGGACGAAACACCAGCACTCAAAGCACAAAAAACACGTGCAAGCAGGGCAATGGCACAGAGGTCATTGGTCTTTCGGGACACTGCCACCACGACCCAGGCCACTGCAACAACCACTACCACCACCACTACCACCACTGCCACCACTGCCACCCCTGCCACCCCTGTCAGCGACGCAGGAGGCCGCCCTAGGGCTGCAAAACCTGCGGGGGCAGGAAAAATTAAAGGCACGGGCGTAGGGAAAAGATCCCGTACGCCAGCCACAGTGCCCCTACCACCACCACCACCACCAGCCGCCGCCCCTGGCCCGGCTGCCGCCGCCGCCCCTGGCCCGGCTGCCGCTGCCGCCCCTGCTGCCCCTGCCACCCCTGCTGCCCCTGCCGCCCCTGCCCAAGGAACAGGGAAGGGGAAGGGGAAGGGGAAGGGGAAAGGGAGAGGGAAAGCGACTGCTGGCCCTGCTGTCCCTGGTGGCCCTGCTGCCCCTGTTGCCCCTGTTGCCCCTGCTGCCCCTGTTGCCCCTGCTGCCCCTGTTGCCCCTGCTGCCCCTGCCGCCCCTGCCGCCCCTGCCCAAGGAACAGAGAGAAGGGCGACAGGCACCACCATCATCTTGCCATCAAGGCCACGCACCACTGCTGCCCCTGCCGCCGCCTCTGCCGCCGCCCCTGCCGCCGCCTCTGCTGTCCCTGTCCATAAGACACCCTCGCGTGCAAAAGTGACCCGGAAAACTCTGACACCATCAAAATATGGCGCCCTGCTGTTTGATGGTGATTCGCAGGACATTGGCAGCCAAGGTTTTGACGACGAAGCCCTAGCACGGGACCAAGGGTGGGGGGATTTGGGAGTGGACAGTGGGAGTGAGTCAGACGTCGGTGACGAGAATGAGGAAGGTCATCGTCTGTCTAGTGAAGAGGAGGGTGATGATGATCAAGTGCTGTATCGCGACCATGGAAGCGATATTTCAGACAATGAAGCAGACGCAGACGGCATTCCGATCCCTGGCTTGCCTTCGTTCGATTGGTCTGACGGGGTCAATTTTGTACCTGACGTGCCCCAGTTCAATCCTGGGACGTCAGGAACAACTGACGACTGGCCCTGTGATGACCAAGCGAACGAAAGCGACTTCTTCCTCGCTTTTTTTCGATATGGAGGTAATGACGTACATCGTTGCCCAAACAAACGCCTACTACAGGTGGGTGTTTGGCAGATTGGACGTCCTTTCTCCAAAAGCGAGAATACGAGGCTGGGTGGATACGACTGTGGAAGAATTTATGACGTTCTTTGCCTTGTTGTTCCTCATGCCTCTGATCAAGAAGCATGTGTTGCAACACTATTGGAAGCATGACCCTCTCATCGCCACCCCAACTTTCAATAAGTTCATGACTTGTGACAGATTTTTGTTGCTGCTAAGATTTATGCACTTTGCAGACAACGAAAATCCTAACAGGATTGACAGGATATGGAAAGTTCGGGATGTGTTCACCATGTTGTTGGAGAGGTATAGGAAATACTTTTACCCCTTCCTCAATTTGGTGATTGATGAGTCGCTCGTGCTCTTCAAAGGACGTCTTGTTTTCAAACAGTATATCCCCTTGAAAAGGCATAGGTTCGGAATCAAGCTCTTCGTTTTGTGTGACTGCGAAACTGGAATAGTGCTTGACATGATCGTGTACACAGGCACTGACATTGACATACCGAAAGCCGCTGCCAATGACCCCATGGGCATGTCAGGTGCCATCGTCAGGAAAATGTTGGCACCTTACCTGGGCAAAGGCCACATCATCTACACTGACAACTGGTATACTTCTCCTGCTCTCTGCCAGTTTCTTCATGACAACCAAACGGGGTCATGTGGGACTGTCAGAAAGACAAGAAAGTTTATGCCAAAATTCACAGGTGATGTCATTCCTCTCACAGATGCCTCCTCCAGTGACACACCTTCAGAAGACGACCTGGCCCAGGAACACCGCGAGAGGCATGTACGAAGAAGGCGACGAAAGGGGCAGAAATACAAGCAGCTCGAAAAGTGTGGGAAAGTGATAGCCCTGAAGTGGAAGGATAAGCGAGGCGTCCACCTGCTTTCCACCGTCCACACAGGTGCCCAAATGGATTCTGGCAAAATCCACTACCGAACCAGGAAGACCATCTACAAGCCCGACATGGTAGTGGACTACACCAAAAACATGCGCATGGTGGACAAGTCTGACTGTCAGCTGTCAGGCGTTGAGTGTCTGAGGAAGACTGTGAAGTGGTATCACAAGCTCTTCCTCCACCTTGTTGACATAACGATGCTCAACGCCTACAACTTGTGGTTGGTCAAAAAGAATATGGCCCCAAACCAGAAACTTAAATTCCGGGAGTTCGTGTACAACGTCTCATACCAACTCCTGGAGAAGTATGGCACCACCACTCACAGACGTACGGCATGGCGTGGGGATCACGTTCCTGACCGAGTCCAGGTGGGTGTCCAAAGACACTACCTGACCAACACCGAGATGATTGGCACTCGTCACAGGCAGGTGCAGTGCACCGTCTGCAGCTCCAGTGTCAGGAAACCCCATGTCCCAAAAAGAGTCACCTCAATGTGTGCAGAGTGCAAAGTTCCACTCTGCATGGGTGAGTGCTTCAGGGACTACCACACCTTCAAAAATTATTGAGTGTCGCCCTGCCCTGCCCTGCCCTGCACTGCCCTGCCCTGCCCTGCCCTGCCCTGCCCTGGACTCGCCCCGTGCCCTGCCCTGCCCTGGACTTGCCCCCTGCCCAGCCCTGTCCTGGACTCGCGCCCTACCTTACCTGACCTGACCTAATTGATCACGCTACCTCATAATGTAACATATATATTATATAATGTATAAGTTCCAAAGATGTCCCTGTGATATAGCTTTTACATTATATAATTGTATGTTTCATTATTTAGTTTATAAGTTTAAAATATTTACATGTTATATGCCTTATTTTTTTATTATATCAATATATATGTTTGTTATTAGTCAAAGTCATGTGTATATAATTATTTTCTTACCTCAAATGAATTGTACAAAAATAAATATGTTTCAACAAATCCTGTCAAACCTACTAAGATAATAAAATAAAACAATAATAAAAAAAAAAAAACACAAGGTCATGTCATTGTATTCTTACAATATGATATATTCTATGAATATTTCATATTTATTGAATACAAT
>JBAKBP010030792.1:0-25243 GCA_037953745.1 Lithodes maja | reverse complement strand
ATCTATGTACCCCCCCCCCTTCCCCCGTGTGTTTTTGTTATCTATGTACCCCCCCCCCCTTCCCCCCTGTGTTTTTGTTATCTATGTACCCCCCCCCTTCCCCCGTGTGTTTTTGTTATCTATGTACCCCCCCCCCCCACCTTCTCCCGTGTGTTTTTGTTATCTATGTACCCCCCCCTTCCCCCGTGTGTTTTTGTTATCTATGTACCCCCCCCCTTCCCTCCCCCCAGA
Source organism: Lithodes maja (assembly GCA_037953745.1). Lineage (NCBI taxonomy): Eukaryota > Metazoa > Arthropoda > Malacostraca > Decapoda > Lithodidae > Lithodes > Lithodes maja. Next base: position 25,012 of record JBAKBP010030792.1, on the reverse strand, counting down.
ACAATTCACAAACCAACAGTTATAAGTCTCACACTGACGATATACCCACGGCGACTTTTATAATAGGAATATTAAGGCTTGGGGGAGGAGTTTGAAGCTGATTTGATATTGTGTTTATATATCGAATTATTGCACAACTCCCCGTGTTCCCTTACGGTTGATTGAGGAGGAGACTTGTTGATATCAAAACATAATGCCAAAATAGTGAACAGTTCATCGAATAGGGACTTAAGGATACTCGAAAACATATACATTAAAGGGAAATGGGCGTTTTTCTGGTCCCCCTTCTTCCTCATGTTTAGCCCCATTAGTTTTCAGATTTGATGACGTTCGGCTCATTAGTTTGGCGATTTGTATACCTTTCGCCCCATTTCATTGTACCTTTTAAGACCTTTGGTGCCATTTAGGTGTCGACTTATTCCTGGCGAGCGATAGCGAGCCTGTACTTTTAGGAGCATTTTGGCCTTCGGCCGGGACATTTTTCTACCGAAACATTTGTACATTTATCTTGAAAAGGGGTCTAGGGGGTGTTTTTCTAATCCTGATGGAGGTATAGCGAGGAAACTAAAAAATAAATGAATACATTAATTATATAATAGACAAAACAACAAAACGGCCACTAGCCCTTAACGTTAACAAGGCATCGTTAAATGTGTAGTTTTCTGCCCTACTTTCAGTTACATAATTGTTATCCATTGTGAAATGTTTTTAATTGTGTATGACAAATCATGCTAATGTTGTGATTTAAGCTTCTTAGATCACAGATGATGACACCGTGAAATGCCGAAACATCTTAAATTTAACATGTTATTCGATATGTTATGCTTGTTATACTCGTAAGCCGGTATTACACCAATGTTCTTCCCCTCAAAATTTGTCCTCAACTTTGCTCTGGGTGCTTATGGAGTAAGCTACTAAATAAATATGTCACCTAAGTATAATAATAATAACTTTACCCTTTTAGCTTCAAAACATACATAAAATACATTAAGAAAATAATATTAACATAATATATATAGCAAGGCTGAGCCCATATATCATCAGTCTAGTTTCCGACACGAGCAAAATATCCTCAACAAAAGTCAATTAATACAAAAATGACGAATGATTGTTGACGATAAAAGATCCCGAGTGTTACCCCCTCTAGGTTTGACAAGACACCGTAAACCAATCAAGGGTAAATAAAAGGTAAATAATTACCAAGCATGGTATATGGATAGTGATATACCTCTGATTATTTGATACACCTTTCTACACCTTTAAGCCGGTATCACACGAGAGATTTTATAGTCAACATTCGATGATCAACATTTTTCTGACAGTTCAGGAATATTGTACACTGGTATCGGAAACTAGACTGATGGTAGATGAATTTAAGTAACCGAAATATATCAAATGTTTGCCTCATAAGCTGCCAGACCAGTGTTGAGGATAAATGTTGAGGGAATAAGCGCTCGTGTGATACCGGCATTAGCTGGGATTATCTCTACCATTATACGTTGCTAAAGGTACATTAATATGGACACTTTAATTTGTATACACCTTTCTATCCTTACATTGGATTATCTATACCAATTTACCCGTACGTTGCTAAAAGTAAATTAATATGGACACTTTATTATTTTTCTTACCATGCCCATAATTGAACAATTGTGAGTTTCAGGCAAAAAGGAAGTTGGAGGTGTAGATATCGATATATAGCATAATGACAACGTGACCGTATAAGAAATTGCTTGCAAAACGCTGTCATTTAAGCGCTCCTCCTCAAATGGTGCCTTTATTCATCACAACGCACTCAGTAAATAATTACAATTTCCATTAAATAATTCTTGGCCACTCCTTCGGGGATCACGGCGTCCGGCAATAGATACACAATTAAAGAGAGATGGGTTGTTTTTTCTGGTCCCCTTTTTTCCTCATGTTTAGCCCCTTTAGTTTCCAAATGTTAAGACGTTCAGCCCATTAGTTTGGGGATTTAAGACCTTTCGCCCTATTTGTTAGTCAATATTAAGACGTTTACTGTCGTTTTGGTGTACACATTTTTTTTTTTTTTTTTTTTTTTTTTTTTTTTAAGCTTGATGGGGGGTTTATGGAGGAATTTTAAAAATAATAAAAAATATACATAAATGAGCAAAAAAACCCGCCCATTCCCCCTTAAAAGTGATGTGTTGCTAGATCTGACACAGACTGTGCTACAGTTAGATAGAGCTAGTTTCTATTCGCTGCAAGTAGGCGAGAAATCATGATCTCTAACCTCTATAACTCAAAAACGACAAGAGTAATCGAGCTTCGAGCTAATATTTCTACAATGATTTCTGACCTACTTACAGCGAATATACTATAGCCTAGTGATAGAGTGGGGTGCGTTAGCGATTCAGTCTCCAATAATGCCTGCAATACAATTTACGATGTAGGTTGCAAGAGGGGAGGGAGGGAGGAAAGTGCAATGGAAAGTTTTGCCTCGCCGATTATTCAAATGTGTGAAAGCCACCTGCAAATGCAAGTGGTGTTGTGCAGTCGGAGCCGCTGATACGTATATGGCTTTTGAAAGACAAAAATATAGCACTATTCGACAGTATATAATATTTACAGTATATACTATTCTATATAACTTTGGACCTGTTAACAAGAGTTGTATGTATGTATATACTCAATCACATACCCCATTGCTGGAGGCGGCCGACGCAAGATAGAGCCCGAATAGAAACAACATTTAACGTTCCTATTCTCAGGGTCCGGGACCACTTTCGCGTTCCCTCGCTCGTTGCTCTGTTTCGTTGAGTAAGATAATTATACAAGGGGAGAAGGATTCCTAGCCTCCTGCTCCTGATACTGATGCTATACACTTAGCGAAACTAATGGACTATAAAATTCGAAAACTGGGCAGTTGAACAAGAGTTATCAATACAAATTTTGAAAAGATTCATATTAACTCAATTATATTTTATATTATATGAAATTATGAATAGATTTACGATGAATATTTTTTCCAAGTGACGTTACAATATGTTCATTCATTGTTCGTATGACAAATCTAATTCAAATTATAGAACAATTATACGTATACGTATACGTATCGGGCATGGAAGCATACATTCCATTCTCTTTCTCTCAGACTAATGCTAAAAAATCTTGGTTTACTCACGCCTGTTCTACTGCTGTCCGCAATAAGGAGGAAGCATTCAAACGGTACCGACGCCTTAAAACTCAAGACTCTCATTCTTCATATGTTTCTGCCCGGAATCAAGCCAAATCTGTTCTTCGACTTGCCAAACACTCTTTCATCAATAATAAATGCACTGAACTATCCAACTCTAGCTCTTCCCAAGCTTTCTGGCATCTAGCCAAAAACCTCTCCAACAATTTCTCTTCCTCGTCTTTCCCTCCCCTTTCCCACTCTGATGGCACAACCATCACTTCTTCCTCTGACAAAGCTAAACTCTTCGCTCAAACTTTTGCTAGAAACTCCACATTGGATGATTCCGGTGCTATTCCTCCCTCTCCGCCCTCCTCTCTCTTACTTATGCCTAATATCCTAATCTCTTCTAAAGATGTACTTTCTACCCTCTCTGGGCTTAACACAAATAAGGCGTACGGTCTGGACGGTGTTCCTCCTGTTGTTCTCAAAAACTGTGCTTCCGTGCTGACTCCCTGCCTAGGCAAACTCTTTCGTCTCTGTCTATCCTCTAACGTCTTCCCTTCATGCTGGAAGTTTGCTCACATTCAACCTGTCCCAAAGAAGGGTGACCGCTCTCAAGCCTCCAACTATCGTCCAGTTGCTCTTATCTCTTGTCTTTCTAAAGTTTTTGAAACTATTCTTGCTTCCAAATTTCTTAAGCATTTCTCTTCTCATAATCTGCTCTCAGATCGCCAGTATGGCTTCCTTAAGGGTCGCTCTACTGGTGATCTTCTTTCATATCTTACTAACTCTTGGTCATCCTCCTTTCGGGAATTCGGTGAGACTTTTTCTATTGCACTAGACATATCGAAAGCCTTCGATAGAGTCTGGCATAAATCTTTAATTTCTAAACTACCCTCCTTCGGTTTCTATCCCTCCATCTGTGCCTTTGTCTCTAATTTCCTTTCCGGCCGTTCCATAGCCGCGGTTGTGGACGGCCATTGTTCACTTCCTCACCCTATAAACTCCGGTGTTCCTCAGGGCTCTGTCCTATCTCCTATTCTCTCTCTAATTTTTATAAATTATTTCCTTAACTGTACCTTAATTCCCATCCATTCATACGCAGACCAGACGACTCAACCTTGCACTACTCCATTAGTTTTTCAGAACGTCCCAGCCAGCAATCCCTCAACGACAAACGTAATGAAGCCATAGAACTCTTAAATTCTGATCTAAATACTATTTCCAATTGGGGCAGAGAAAACCTTGTTAACTTTAATGCTTCCAAAACCCAATTTCTCCATCTATCTACCCGTCAGGATCTCCCAGCGGACTATCCCTTATTCTTCAACAATAAAAAAATCAACCCTTCATCTTCTCTCAATATTCTTGGTGTCTCTTTTTCTTCTGCTCTCATTTGGAAGGACCATATTACCAGTCTTGCTAAGGCAGCCTCCCAGAAGCTGGGTGTGCTCAACCGCCTTAGGGGGTTCTTTTCCCCTGCACAGCTTCTTGCTCTGTACAGGGGCATAGTGCGCCCTTGTATTGAGTATTGTTCACATGTGTGGGGAGGTTCCTCTCACACCGCTCTCCTAGACAAAGTTGAAAGGAAGGCCTTTCGTATCATTAACTCCCGTCCACTCACCAACTCTCTGCAATCTCTCTCTCTCCGCCGCAATGTTGCATCTCTCTCGCTATTCTATCGCTACTATAATAATCAGTGTTCCTCAGAGCTATCCCAGTGCATACCACCTCCTTTACGTAGGGCACGTGGTACCCGTCTTGCAACTCAATCCCACCCCTACTCTGTGCAACTCTCCAACCCAAGAGTGAAACGTTACTCTCAAACTTTCTTCTACTCAACAGCTGAGCTCTGGAACTCTCTCCCAGAATCAGTCTTTCCCTCTTCCTATGACTTAAATTGCTTCAAACTCCGTGTGTCCAGGCATTTTGGCTCGAACGTCCCTTGATTTTGGCCCTGTCACTCTTTCAACTATGGGGGAGGCACTCGCTATAGGCAGTTATGCCTTTTGCCTCCCTCAATCACATAGAAAAAAGAAAAAAACAATACAAATGTTAATGCTGAAAACTTGAGATTCATATTTAAATTATATTGTGTTTCTGATTATGGCCATCCTCTATGGATTATATTGTGTTTCTGATTATGGCCTTCCTCTATGGATTATATTGTGTTTCTGATTATGGCCTTCCTCTATGGAGTATATTGTGTTTCTGATGATGGCCTTCCTCTATGGATTATATTGTGTTTCTGATTATGGCCTTCCTCTATGGATTATATTGTGTTTCTGATTATGGCCTTCCTCTATGGATTATATTGTGTTTCTGATTATGGCCTTCCTCTATGGATTATATTGTGTTTCTGATTATGGCCTTCCTCTATGGATTATATTGTGTTTCTGATTATGGCCTTCCTCTATGGATTATATTGTGTTTCTGATTATGGCCTTCCTCTATGGATTATATTGTGTTTCTGATTATGGCCTTCCTCTATGGATTATATTGTGTTTCTGATTATGGCCTTCCTCTATGGATTATATTGTGTTTCTGATTATGGCCTTCCTCTATAGATTATATTGTGTTTCTGATTATGGCCTTCCTCTATGGATTATATTGTGTTTCTGATTATGGCCTTCCTCTATGGATTATATTGTGTTTCTGATTATGGCCTTCCTCTATGGATTATATTGTGTTTCTGATTATGGCCTTCCTCTATGGATTATATTGTGTTTCTGATTATGGCCTTCCTCTATGGATTATATTGTGTTTCTGATTATGGCCTTCCTCTATGGATTATATTGTGTTTCTGATTATGGCCTTCCTCTGTGGATTATATTGTGTTTCTGATTATGGCCTTCCTCTATGGATTAACTAAAAAGAAATATATAATAATGTTTGACAAATCTTGCACTGCGTATACAGACAGATTAATACAGACTTCTAGGTGTTCCACGACTTACAAGTAACCACAGTGCTGCTATGGCATGCGGAGAACTAGTTTTAAGGATAAGGGGGCCCACCTCGATTTTATTTTCTCTCTCTCTCCCTCTCTCTCTGGGTTGTATCCATTTGGCCCCATTCAGTCTACTGTTTTAAAACGTTTGTCCCCATCCAGGTGTCGATTTTTCCCGGCGAGCGGTAGCGAGCCATCTTATATTTTGTAAATGATTTTGACAGCAGGCTAAATTTTTAAATTTTTCGATAGAATTTTTTTTCCGGCAAAGCCGGATTTCTACATACAATGCTGGCTTAATTGCTATCGCTCGCCAAGAAGAAATCGACACCTGGATGGGGATAAACGTCTTAAAACAGTAGGCTGAATGGGACCGAATGGATACAAGCTAAAGAAAAAGAAAAAAGGAGAGAGAAAAAAAAAGCAGGTCACCCCCCTTAGCCATCATTGTTCTCGAATACATAGCCTATATATTTAAACAAAAATAGTACTACAAATTCGACCAATGTTTTTGTTTTCGGTTTCAGAACAATTACCAGATTCCGAATGTCTATCTATCTGTCCATATATCTATCTATTGTCAGATACCTTGGTCCTCAAAGGGGTGGCCACGAGTAAATCGCATCAATACTCGGAGGCAGCTTGTTTGATTCTATAGCGGGTTTCTTCACTTAACCCCGAGAATATATTTTCTGTTCTTTCAGCTATATCCAGACGATTTAATTCAGCTTAGGAGGAATCTGTGGTAGTAAAAACGGGCAATTGAGATAGCTTGAAACCTTTTAATAGCTCTACATCCTTACAAAGCTGCAAAAATCGTCTAATAACTACCAGAATATATTACAAAAGTCGACACCGGTAAAGAAGGGGTTAAGGGAAGGTGCCTATACTCTGTTTCTTTTCAACTGACGATAAATTGAATACCTTAGCAGCTAATTTCTCGATAGTTAATGGAAAAATCTGAAACTATTGTATCTCTGCATTATATTAAGACCAAGTATATATAATTAGCACCATATTCACTACAAAATCTTCAAAATAACTGATAAATCTTGTAGGGAACTTTTAATTTTACCGTCAGGTGAAAATAAACAGACTATAGTTCAACTGCCTAGTTTTCGGATATTGTAGTTCATTATTTTAGCTAAGTGTATAGTAGCAGTATCAGTATTATATATATTGAAATGGATGTACTCAATACAATGAAGCAACTTGGTTGAGCCCGAGAACTTTCAGTCTTCTACTGTACTTCTCACTTCTCAGCTTGTTCTTCCTCTGTCCAATTACTCTTCTTTCCTATTTTACTCCAGCCATCTAGTCTGGTCTGGTCAGATCAAGAAAATTATGGATATCTATCTATCTATCTATCTATTGCCTGACGCCATGATCCCCGAAGGGGTGGACACGAACGAACCGCCCCCATGCACCTCTATCCCCAGTCAGTCGACGCCCCTCCTCCCAACCAGCACCGCCTTCATTCATATACTTCCTCACTCCATCCTTCCACCTCTCCTCCGGTGCACCTCTCCCGCTCTGTCCTTCCACCTCACTCTCGTACACCCTCTTAGTCATTCTCTCGCTTTCCATACGTTCCAAATGGACGAACCATCTCAAGTTGTTCCTTTTAACACTTTCCACCTCCACACCATACCTCTTTCTTACTTCCTCATTCGTCTGTCTATCCCTCCATGTAACTCCGCACGCACTTCTCAAGTAACTCATTTCCACCGCTCTCACTCTTGGTCTGAGTCTCTTCCCGAACGTCCATGCTTCACTTCCGTAAGTTAGTGTCAGGATTACCACACTGTCATGCAAGGACTTCTTCACTTTCATACTGACCACCCTATTTCTTGTTACTGCTTTCAACGTTCCTACAAACCTCTTCCCCTGTTGCACCCTCTCCCGCACCTCTTCATCCATGGTCCCATCTTTACTCAACACACTGCCCAGATACTTAAAAGAGCTGACGATCTCCATAGCCTGACGTACTGTTCAACTTCACCTCATACTCTGTGACTTCACCCCTTTCGAAGACCATAACCTTGCTCTTCCCCGCATTTACCTTCAGATTACTGTTCCAAACTCATTTACCAGACCCTGCAACTCCCATTCATTATCCCTCATCAGAACTGTATCATCCACAAACAGCAGTATAGGCAGCTTCCACTCATTTCCTACCCTTTTCAGGGATACACCAACATCCACTGCTCTTCCTAGTATTTCTTTCATGACTCCATCCATATATACAGTAAACAACCATGGGGACATTACACCCACCTGTTTCAACCCAACATTCAAGTCAAAGAACTCGCTCTGCTCATTCTCCACACATACCGCCACCTTTGCACCCTCATACATGCTCCTCACTGCTTTCAGCAACTTGCCATCTACTCCGTATATTCTAAGTACTTTCTACATACCTTCTCTATCCAGTCTGTAATAGGCCTTCTCCAAGTCCATAAAGGCAACATACACCTTATGTTGCTTCTCCAGATAATTCTCCACAACACAATTCAGGGTAAAAATCAGATATACACATCCTTCCCTTCCCTTCCTAAAACCTCCCTGCTCTTTGCCTATCCATTTCTCCGTTCTCAGTCTCACTCTCTCAATCACTACCCTACTGTATACCTTCCCTACTACACTTAAAAGACATATTCCTCAGTGGTTACCACACACTCCTCTTTCCCCTTCGCCCCTATATAGGGGGACTATTATGCCAGTCTTCCAGTCATTGGGTGCACTCCCCTTCTCCCATGCTAGTTTGCACATTTTCCATATCCATTTGATCACTATATCACCACCATGCCTCAACATTTCCCCACACACTCCATCTGTTCCTCGTGCTTTCCCCCAACTTCACTCTTTTCATGGCTTCCCACAGTTCTGACCTCCTGATTCCCACCTCCTCCTCCACTACTTCTCCTCTTCTCCCTCCCATACCATATCCAACTATGTTTCCTGGCTCTTCATTCCTTACATTTAGCAACTCGTTGAAGTTCTCCCTCCATCAAAATTATGGATATAAAACCATGAAACATGTACGGAAAGTGTTTTATATACCTTTTACTATTTCTATATTTATTTTAATATTGTTAATACATACACAGTTGAAATATAGTAGACATTTGATTATATGTTTTTATTTCATTGTTGGTTTTGTTCATTTAAATTAAATTACAAATGTCGATAGACGGGTATTTTTTTAGGTAAAATTACACGGTTATTTGAAGTGCTATATATTCAAAGCATGAATTATTTATCCTTTGATATGATATAAAACCACTATGAATAATATTTTTATTATTATTATTATTATTATTATTATTATTATTATTATTATTATTTATCACTCGCAGTTTTACAGCCTAGTAGAATGAGTTTATTAAATTTGAGAAAATCAGAAAATCCAAAAGAGGAAGCAAAACATTAGATAAGCTTATAAAGGGGGTAGTGATTATTGTTTGGCCTATATATTAATTAATGTATATATTTTATAGTTTGATCGCTAAACCTCCTCAAGCTTTAAAAAGCACCCCCTATACCCCCCTTCATGATACATGTGTACATTTTTCGGTAGAACAAATTTTCAGGCTCGCAATCGCTGGCCAGGAAAATAATTACATACACCTAAATGGCATGAAAGGTCTTTATATTGACCACGAAATGGGGCGAAAGGTCGTTAAACTAATGGAACGAACGTCTTGAATTCTCAAAGCTTATGGGCTAAACATGAGGGAGAAAAAGCAACTACCTCCCCCTTAATATTAATGTACTCAAAGACCGCTCATTATTAGTAAAACAAAATAAAATAAAAAATAAAAAAACATAATAATATTAGAACGAAATTGAAATGATCCAAAGCTGAATTAGTATTGTTTATCAGAGGATTTAGGAATACTTGGACTGAAAGTATTCGTAGTTGAATTATCCCCCACCTCTCAATTCACACACACACACACACACACACACACACACACACACACACACATAAACATTGTCCACCACCTCTCAACACACACACCAAAATAATACCATATAGATAAAATTACAATGAGCATACCCCAATTATTTACACAATAGCATGGAATTTTTGGGTGGAACGTCAGAGTTAAAGCTGACCAGGGCCGGTGCCGTCCTTCTACTCCCCCTTCGCCCTCATGTTTAGCCCCCATTAGCTTTTAGATTAAAAGACGTTCGGCCCATTAGTTTGGAGATTTGAAGACCTTGCGCCCCATTTCTGTGTCAATATTTAGACTTTTCCTGTCATTTAGGTGTCGATTTTTTCATGGCAAGTGATAGCGAACCTGTAATTTAAGAGAAACCGGTCTGCCTTCGGCTGGGACATTTTTCTATCGAAAAATGTACAAATTTGTCTTGAAGGACGATCTTGGGCGGGTGTTTTTTAAAGCTTGATGGAGGTCTAGAGAGGAAACTAATAAAGTTCTAAAGAGATACATAAATGAGCTATTAAATACGCCCATCTCCCCTTAAAGCTGAGCAGTACCGGTGCCGTCATTGTAACTTGATTCTGGCTACTATTATACGATTTTATTCAGTTTACAAAGGGCCTCCAGCAATTAACAGGCTTTGAGTTATCTCACATAAACCTTTTTACTGCCACTGATCCTTCTTAAACTGCACAAAATCGTCTAAATATAGCTAGCATGGAATTAAAAAGACGTCGCCGGTACAGAAAAGGTTAATAAAGCTAACCACAGGGCTGTTATGGCATGTGGAGAACTATTTTTAAGGGGGTCCACCTCGATTATATTTTCTCTCTCTCCCTCTCTCTCTGGGTTGTATCGTGAACATCAGAAGCGAATCATCCATTTGAATCCGTATCGAACACAAACAAGACAATACAATAATATAGTATATCCAAGACGCATTAGAATTTGGCTTTAAGTCTTTCTGTGGCAGCGACGTCTCTTATATTTTTGTCTAGCTATATTTAGACGAGTTTATGCAGCTTAGGAAGAATTTGTGGTAGTTAAAAGGGTTGATTGAGATAGTTTGAAGACTTATAAATGTTAGGGGTCTTTCCTAAACTGATTTATATCGATTAGTAGCAGCCATTATGAAATCAAAAGGATGTCGACGGTACGGAAGGGGATAAAGATTCAAATGTTCTGTAGCCTCCCCCGGGAACTGCGGGGAGACTCTTAAGAGTTCCCCCGGCGGTGGAAGACTCTTAAGAGTGAGAGAAAAAAAAAATTAACTTTTGACATCGATTTTTTTTTTTTTTTTTTTTTTTTTTGGCCCCTGGGCCATGCAAAATCTCAGTCCTCTACCTCCCCTTCTTCCCCACTTTCCTCCTCTCCTTCAGTTATCACCTATTTTCCCTGTTATTCCCTTATTCTGAGGTATATTTTCGTGCTAACATTAGCGAGTTGCAAGCAGGGCGTTGTCATCACTGATAGCAAGCGAGTGCAAGAGAGAGAGAGAGAGTGTATCGATCGACTGTGTCTCAGTGGCCTTGGGGGAAATTGGCGGGAAAGCAGCTTGCCTCACCCATACATTATACAACTCTTGGGCTATATCTCCGATTTTGACCATCCAAACGCTGTTTTCACTCGTTTTATTGTTGTTTCAGGTTAATACCTTTATAATCAACCCATAATAGGCACGTATGGATAAGTATTAATGCTATTTATGGTAAAATTAATATTTTAGTGACGGAAACACCTCAAATACATGCGCACAGGGAGAGGTGTCTAATTACCCCCATGCGCACTTGTTAGGTTAACTCCTTGACGCGTTTTAGCAGACTATATTGGCCATCATTAGATGATTGTAGGCAGCTTAGGAAGGACCTCCAGGAATCTATTTGAGGGTCAGAACCAACTCAATTACCTCACGGGCTCCCACCGATCCTTCCTAAGCTGAACAAAACCATCTAATGATAGCTCAAATGAACTGGTAAAACGGTCACAATCACCTAGGACTGTACCAATTCCTTTTATTTATTTATTTATTTTTCCTGGACCGCTTTTTCCTTCATGCTTAACTCAATTAGTATTTATATTTTAAGACGTTCGCCACATTAGTTTGGAGATTTTAAGACATTTTGCTCCATTCATATCAATTTTAAGACCTTTCGTGCCATTTACTTGTCGATTTTTTCCTGGCAAGCGATAGCGAGGAATCGACCTTAGGTCGGGACATGTTTCTACCTAAAAAATTACATACTCATATTGAAGGAGGTGCTTGGGAGTATTTTTTGTTTAAGCTTGATTGAGGTGTTGGGAACAAACTCAACATCTCCCCTTAATAGTGAACAGGACTCAAACTAGATAGTCGAACCTTCACCCCTACACTCATTATACTCACGATAGGGGCTTGTTGGTAGAAGACAAAGTGCACAATCATGTACAGTCCAAGACAACAATCCTTGACCAACATGAACCCTCGACCAGCAAAACAAACCTCCGAATTGTAAAGATCAAGTATAGAATTAAATGGGAATATTCGATACATTTCGGGATAGCTTCGAACAATTAGGCCACGATATATGTGTTAGATTGTACGGTGGCGCTAATAAGTCATTAAGTTTGGCTCGCTCTGTGCTGTGTTTATATGTCAGATGTTGAATAAGGTGGGTAAGTGTAGGAACATGGTTGTATAATTATCTCACTCAAAAAGAAGAAATCATGTGCAATTATTGCTGATACCAATTATTGATCAAAACACAATTGGTGCCGAGACATCACTTATTAGGCCGATTGTACAGTCATGAGCCATAATACCTGCACACCCATTTACATCTGTATCCTTAACCCGTTCAGTACCAGTGTCGTCCTTTTAACTTTTCTCTGGCTACTATTAAACGATTTTACTGAGTTTAAAATGGTCCTCCAGCAATTACCAGACTTCGAACTATCTCACTAACCCATTTTTGATACCACAGATCCTTCTTAAACTGCACAAAATTGTCTCGATATAGCTACCATAGAATGATAAAGACGTCCCCGGTACAGAAGTGGTTACAGCCAAGTTGTGAAGCCTCTGGGATATCACGGAACCTTGGAATGTCTCGTTTGGGTTCGATACAGATTCAAATGGATGTGCAGGTATTATGGCGCATGACTGTACCCATTCATAATAACTGCTGAGACAGAAATGGAAGGTGTTTTTTTCCACTTCATTTCATATATTGTAAGGGGGGATGAGTGTATTTATTTCCTCATATACAGTATAATATTATTTATTTATAACATTTTCTTAAGTTTCCTCCATAGACCTCCATCAAGCTTAACCACCCTCCCGTAGACCCCCTTTCAAGATAAATTTGTAATTTTTTCGATAGAAAAATGTGCCGGCCGAAGACCGGTTCCTCTTAAATTACAGGCTCGCTATCGCTCGCCAGGAAAATATCGTCACCTAAGTGACACGAAAAGTCTTATTGGCAAAGAAATGGGGCGCAAGGTATTAAAATCGCCAAACTAATGGGCTGAAGGTCATACAATCTGAAAACTAATGGGGCTCAACATGAGGAAGAAGGGAGACCATAAATATTACCCATCTCCTCTTATCCACATTAATAAGCACCAAGATTGTTTTGGTATAATATTATGACAAACGAATTGTCACGATTGCGGTGCTATTCAAAATCACCTGGTAGACAAAAATATTAAGTTTTTGTTTTGTGTTTCACTTCAATCCCTACATTATAATCAAGTTTCATGCGCACACAACAATTTGGTTGGGAGTGTAGGGGGGGGGGGGGGGGTTACGGAAGACCCCCCCACCTAATCCCCCTCCATCTCTTTATCTATCTATCTATATATCTATCTATCGATCGATCTATCTATCTATCTCACTCGATATCTAACTAACTCACACACGCTGCACACACACAGATACACGCACACACACACATAACTCAATCTTTTTGTATTAATGCGTTGCCCAATGCTAGAAAAAAACACACACTCCGAATTCCATTATAAATTTGCGAGTGCATTTAAAAGTACCAGTTTTAGCACTTTCACAATAATTTTTGATAGATTGTTTTGTTTTCGAGTATATTGCAGCCCATTAACCCTTTCACTACCGAGGATGTCTGTGGTTGGATTTTTTTTTTTTTTTTATGATCATCACAACTGCAGTACATTGATTTATCATCATACATATACATGTTAGCTATATTTAGATGATTATATGCTGCTTAGGAAGGATCTGTAGTAGTTAGAAGGGTTAATTGAGATACTGTGTAGCCTCTTAGCTTAGGAAGGATCTGTGGTAGTTAAAAGAGTTAAATTAGATGGTCTGTAGTCTCCTGGCTTAGAAAGGATCTGCAGCAGGGTGTTAAATCGGAGTATTTTAGCTGGAAGACTTGAATGAATATGAGAAGGAACACAAGCAAATTAGCATGAAATAGCATTGTTTTGGCAATTTTTTTACTTCCTAAGACATAATATGAACTATAAACCATAATTTTACCTTTACATATACACTAATTAAGACGTAACATAATGGACTCGGCTTTGTTTTCATACCCTAATCTGTAGTAGTTACAAGGGTTAATTGTTTAGTCTGTACCCTCTTAGCTTAGGAAGGATCTGTAGTAGGTAGAAGGGTTAAATGAGATAGTGTGTAGCCTCTTAGCTTAGGAAGGATCTGTAGTAGGTAGAAGGGATAATTATTGAGATACTGTGTAGCCTCTTAGCTTAGGAAGGATCTGTAGTAGGTAGAATGGTTAAATGAGATTGTGTGTAGCCTCTTAGCTTAGGAAGGATCTGTAGTAGGTAGAATGGTTAAATGAGATTGTGTGTAGCCTCTTAGCTTAGGAAGGATCTGTAGTAGGTAGAAGGGATAATTATTGAGATACTGTGTAGCCTCTTAGCTTAGGAAGGATTTGTAGTAGTTAAATGAGTTAAATTAGATTGTGTGTAGCCTCTAAGCTTAGGAAGGATCTGTAGTAGGTAGAAGGGTTAATTGAGATAGTATGTATCCTCTTAGCTTAGGAAGGATGGAAGGATTTGTAGTAGTTAGAAGGATTAATTGAGATAGTGGATAGCTTTTTCATTGTTGCACGTCCGTCCTAGGCTGAAAAAAATCGTGTAATAATTGCCGGAATACACTGAGAAGGACGTCACCGGTATTACAGGCCAGTAATGGTACTGTATTTATGTAATTAACCTTTCAGTACCAGTGACGTCTTTGTTATTGGAGTTCAGTTACATTTAGACGATTTTAAGGGGGGTGACTTGTTTTTTTTTCTCTTTCTTGGTTGTACCCATTTTTCCCCATTCAGCTTACTGTTTTAAGAAATTTATACCCATCCAGGTGTCGATTTTTTCCTGGCGAGCGATAGCGAGTCATCAGAGAAATCTGGCATCACCGGAGACATGTTTCTATCGAAAAATTTACGAATTTAGCCAGCTGTCTAACTCATCTGTTTTCTGGCATATATTAGACAGTTTTATTCATATTAGGAAAGGTATATATTATGATAGAGCGTTAATTGAGAGAGACTTCACCCTTATAATTCCCACTGATCCTTCCTAAATGGTATGAAAATCGTCTAATGATCGCCAGAATAAACTGTCACAAGGCGTCTTAATCTTCAAAGGGTTAAGGTTACGATGCACCTCCACAATTAATTGATGTTATATTTATGTAATCAAGGGGGGGATGGGCCGTTTTTCTCCCTCGTGTTTAGCCCCATTGGTTTTAGATTGTATGACATTCGGCTCATTAAATTGGCGATTTTAAGTCTGTACGCCCCATTTCTTTGTCAATATTAAGACCTTTTGTGCCATTTAGGTGTCAATTTTTCGTGACGAGCGATAACGAGCCTGTAATTGTTAGAGTAACTGGCCTTCGGCCGTGAAATTTTTCTACCGAAAAATGTACAGATTTATCTTGAAGGGGGGTCTAGGGGTGTTTTTTTACAGCTTAATGGAGGTCTAGGGAGGAAACTAACACATAATTAAAAGACAAAAAACATTAAGCAAATAACACGCCCATCCCCCCTTAAGCCCTTGAGGAATAGCCTATGACGTGTTTTACCAATTGTATTATTATAGCTTAGGAGGGATCTGTGGGAGTCAGAGACATAATTATAGCTTAGGAGGGATCTGTGGGAGTCAGAGACATAATTATAGCTTAGGAGGGATCTGTGGGAGTCAGAGACATAATTATAGCTTAGGAGGGATCTGTGGGAGTCAGAGACATAATTATAGCTTAGGAGGGATCTGTGGGAGTCAGAGACATAATTATAGCTTAGGAGGGATCTGTGGGAGTCAGAGACATAATTATAGCTTAGGAGGGATCTGTGGGAGTCAGAGACATAATTATAGCTTAGGAGGGATCTGTGGGAGTCAGAGACATAATTATAGCTTAGGAGGGATCTGTGGGAGTCAGAGACATAATTATAGCTAAGAGGGATCTGTGGGAGTCAGAGACATAATTATAGCTTAGGAGGGATCTGTGGGAGTCAGAGACATAATTATAGCTTAGGAGGGATCTGTGGGAGTCAGAGACATAATTATAGCTTAGGAGGGATCTGTGGGAGTCAGAGACATAATTATAGCTTAGGAAGGGGATCTGTGGGAGTCAGAGACATAATTATAGCTTAGGAGGGATCTGTGGGAGTCAGAGACATAATTATAGCTTAGGAGGGATCTGTGGGAGTCAGAGACATAATTATAGCTTAGGAGGGATCTGTGGGAGTCAGAGACATAATTATAGCTTAGGAGGGATCTGTGGGAGTCAGAGACATAATTATAGCTTAGGAGGGATCTGTGGGAGTCAGAGACATAATTATAGCTTAGGAGGGATCTGTGGGAGTCAGAGACATAATTATAGCTTAGGAGGGATCTGTGGGAGTCAGAGACATAATTATAGCTTAGGAGGGATCTGTGGGAGTCAGAGACATAATTATAGCTTAGGAGGGGATCTGTGGGAGTCAGAGACATAATTATAGCTTAGGAGGGATCTGTGGGAGTCAGAGACATAATTATAGCTTAGGAGGGATCTGTGGGAGTCAGAGACATAATTATAGCTTAGGAGGGATCTGTGGGAGTCAGAGACATAATTATAGCTTAGGAGGGATCTGTGGGAGTCAGAGACATAATTGAGTTGGTTTTGACCCCTTAGGTTCTTAGAAGTCCTTCTGAAACTGCATAACATCATCTAGTGATAGCCAAATTATACTGTCAAAGTGCTACATATCTATAATATATTAATTAATTAATTAATGGTTCACTTTTTGGGCGTTTTTTTGCATGTATTCATTATTTTTCTAGTTTTCTCCCTAGACCTCCATCAAATTTAGAAAAACATCCATTATAGATCCCCCTTCTAGATTAATTTGTAAATTTTTCGGTAGAAAATTTCCCGGCCGAAGGCCGATTCTTCAAACATTACAGGCTCACTATCGTTCGCCAGGGAAAAAATCGACACCTAAATAGCACGAAAAGTCTAAATATTGACGAAGAAATGGGGCGGAAGGTCTTTAAATCGACTAACTAATGGGGCAAACATCTTAACATCTGAAAACTAATGGGGCTAGACATGAGGAAGAAAGTGGTCCAGAAATACCACCCTCTCCCCTTAAGCCCGTAAATTTTGACCCCGACCCGGCCGCCCTTCTCTCTCATGTTTAGCGTTTTGATGTTTTTAAGACATTCGACCCATTAGTTTTGTCATTTTAAGACCTTTCGCCCCATTTTTGTGTCAATATTAAGACGTTTCGTGCCATTGAACTGTCGATTTTTTTCTTGGCGAGCTACAGCGAGCCTGCAATTTAGAAGGAACCATTTTTCTACCGAGAAATGCACAACATGATCTGGAAGGGGTGTCTTGTAGGGTATTTTTGTAAGCTTCATGGCAGTCTAGACAGGAAATTAAAAAAATCTAATTAATAGATCAATCAATAAATAAATAGAACAAACATCTCTCCTTAAGTGTAGTATATGATAAATAAATAAATTAGTAAATAATTATATAAATAAACAAACACCTCCCCTTAACCCCTTCAGTACCTTTTCATTATATTATGACATCTATTAGACTATCATATTCAGCTTAGAAAGCTACCATATATCCATCCTAAGCGGGTGACCTGCTTTTGTTCTAACTGTAGGTTGTATCTATTCGGCCCCATTCAGCATACTGTTTTAAGACGTTTATCCCATCCAGGTGTCGATATGAACCTGGCAAGCGATAGCGAGCCACCATATTATGGATAATGAGTTAGGTAGCTGGCTAAATTTGTAAAAACATTTTTATAGAGAAATGTCTCCGGCAAAGCCGGATTTCTCCATAAATTGTTGGCTCGCTATCGCTCGCCAGGAAACAATCGACACCTCGATGGGGATAAATGTCTTAAAACAGTAAGCTGAATGGGGCTGAATGGATACAACCAAGACAGAGAAAGAAAGCAGGTTACCCCCCTTAAAGTCGCCTAAATGTAACTGAAATCCAATATAAAAGACGTCACTGGCACAGAAAGGGATATCCCCCCCCCCCCCCCCTTTCCCCCATGTTCGAGCTCCCCAGCGCTGGTGGGGGCGGGAATGTGATTATGGCCGCGCTTGATTTGCGGCGCGGGGGGGGGGGGGGGGGGGGGAGTCAAAAATGGCCGGGGGTGTACTGGCTAATTAAGGGGGGGTAATTAACGGGTTGGAGGGAGTAGGGAGAGAGAGAGTGAGAGTGAGTGTGTGTGTGCTCCAAGTGTGTGTGTGTGTGTGTGTGTGCTATGAGTCTCGGTATGTGAGCGTGTGTGTGTGTAAGAGAGAGAGAGAAAACTGTGTGTGTGTGTGTTATGAGCTTCGGTATGTGAGCGTGTGTGTATGTAAGAGAGAGAGAGAGAGAGAGAGTGTGTGTGTTCTGATTCTGTATTCATAATTGTATTCATAATTATAGTTTGACAGGAATTTCGTTTTTGGCTCGTATTGTCCCGCTTCCTAGAATTATCAATGACAATTACCCTACTCCTTGCTCAAGGAAGATTGTAACCGCCGGCTATGTCTCAGAAAACCTTTAGCAACCTGAGCGAGATTTGAACCCGGTCTGCTGGGTTGCAGGCGGAAACGGTACCGCTGAGCTAGCCGCGCGGCTGTGATTGTGTGTGTGTGTGTGTGACTTCTGATTTTTGTGCATACTGCATGTGCTGGTGTATGAGCTACGAGCGTGTATGTGTGTGTCTTCCGAGTGTGTGTGTGTGTGTGTGTGTGTGTGTGTTCTAGTGTTTAGAGTGGTAAATATGTTTCTGAATCAACGACATTTGCTCACAGCGGTCTATGTAATTTAATCCTTTGAAGATTCGACAACGTATTTCCTTGCTGTTATCTGGCTGCTATTAGACGATTATGTTCAGATTAGGAAGGGTATATGGAAGTCAGAGGGTTAAATTTGAGATGGTCTTTACCCTTTTAATTCCTACAGATCTCTTTTAAACTGTATCCAATCTTCTGTTGAAAGCCAGAATAAAGTGTCAAAATGCGTCCTAATCGTCAAAGGGTTAAGAAACTGTAATATTGAGTACGGTTTTTACTGGTAACTTTACGGATGATATATTTGTTATTAATATTTTAAAGATTATGACTCATTTAGACAGTTTTATTCTGCCTAGCACTAGCCGATTTTATACAGTTTAGGAAGGACTTGTGGGATTATAGGGGTAAAGACTATCATAATTACCCTTCTGATTTCCTATATCCTTCCTAATCTGAATAAAAACGTATACTAATAACCAGAAAACACAAAAGAAATGCGAATAACTGGACCTTGAAAGAGTTAAGGGGGAAGGATAATATTTGTTGTCGATTATTTCATATATTTATTATGTTGTTAGTTTCCTCCCTAGACCTCCAGCATACTTTAACAAAACATCCATTAGATCCCCCTTCTAGATTAATTTGTAATTTTTTTGGTAGAAAATTTTCCCAGCTTTGCAAAATACAGTTTGCCAGGAAAAATGTCGACACCTAAATAGCACGAAAGGTGTTAATATTGACAAAGAAATGGGGCGAAAGGTCTTAAAATTGACAAACTAATGGGGCAAACATCTTAACATCGGAAAACTAATGGGGCTAAACATGAGGGAGAAGGGGGTCCAGAAAAAATACCCATCTCCCCTTAAGTGGATAGTCACTTAAAATTTCGTGGACCCCTAGCTTACAAGTGCATTATGCAAGTGTATCTCTATTAACTGATTTCTGGACGCAAATTTAACCCCTTGAGGATTATATCTGTTGTCAATAAAGTGCTACTCCTCATATGGTTAACTGTGTTGGTGGTGTAACAGTTTAGATGCTTATATTCTGGGTGTGGTGTCCCGAGTTTGAACTCCGGGTGGACCATATGCTTTTATTAGTTTATTCAAGTATATTGGGGTTTGTAATTGATGATTAATGTTAAGAACGGGGTGTTACTTATTATAATATTCACCCATATTTATTTGTACAGTGTATAAGCTCCATGATTTGTTACAAGTGACAGTGTTGAGCGGTACTTGAAAAGTAGACAGAATGGATAAATAAAAACACCATCTGAGGAGGAACACTTTATTGACAAGGTTTCGCAGATAGCTTCTTCAGGTCACTAACAAAGAAACGTTGTCAATAAAATGCACCTCCTCAGATGGTGTATTTTCTATCCATAAATGACAGTACAATTAACTGTATACAGGAACTGTTTTGACACGCCGACGAACTTTGTCGATAATTTGAACCAATTTAATAGAAATAAATCAATCCTTCAGTGTCAGTAGTATATTAATAGTATCATTGTTTTTATTATGATTATTATTATGTAATAGACAGGGGGATTTTAGTCGAATTTGTGGCCAGATTAGAGAACTATGTCACATAGGGAGATATGGGGAGTAATATTTTATCAAGAGATGAGTGTAATGAAATCATAAACAATCTATGTACAGAATAATATGCTATTATCACAATTGATTCTTGGGTAGGAAGTGTTATGTATAATTATGTAAATACGCGAGTGAATGAATTGTATGACACTATGTAAAAAAAAAATATGAATACAGAATTTTGATTTGAATTATTATTAATTATTATTTATTATTATTGTTGTTCTTCTTCTCTTCTTTTTCTTCGTCTTCGTCTTTGTCTTCTCTTTCTTCGTTATAAATGTTGTCTTGCTATATTGACCCGTTATTATCGTTTCTTCTTCTATTCTCCTTCTTCGTCTTTGTCTTCTCCTTCCTTATATTTGTCTAGTTTATATTGCTTCGTTATTATCGTAAGGAGTCATTCCAGTATTTCCCTCCACCACCATACCGTACCCTCGCAATGTGTGGTTTTTCGTTTTCCTATTCATAGAAGCCCTCTGTGTAGCATTAAGGGGATATTGCTTATTTTGTTATCTATATATTTATATATTTGTTTAGTTTCCTCGCTAAACCTCCATCAAGCTTAAAAAAAAAAAAAAAAAATCCTAGACCCCCTTTCAATATAAATATGTACATATTTTGATAGAAAAATGTCCCGGCCGAAGGCCGGTTCCTCCTAAAACTACAGGCTCGCTAACGCTAGCCAGGAAAGAAATGACACCCAAATGGCACAAAAGGTCTAATTAATATTGACAAAGAAATGTGATGAAAGGTCTTAAAATTGCCAAAGTAATGGAACGAATATCTTAAAATATCAAAACTAATGAGGCTAAGCATGAGGGAGAAGGGATCCCCCAAAAAACAACTACCTGCCCCTTAAGTACGCCCTGAGCAGCTTCTGTGGTGGTAAGACCAGGGGGGTTCCTTGGAGACACATTATTATATATGAATAGTTCACCTTACCATAGTCAATACTCGATGCCATGGTGGTGTAAATAATAATAATAATAATAATGATAATAATAATAATAAAGTAGACGTGCCGTTTTGCCCAAAATCAAAACGGCATACCCAACTCTGCGATGGGTCACCAGCATCACTACTAATACCATCATCAATCACAATCACCATCTTCACTACTACTGCCATCATCACTACAACTACCACAATCATCACGACTACTGTCATCATCACAATTATTATGATCATCACTACTACAAATACAATCATCAATACTACTCTCAACATCATCACTACTACTGTCACCATTGTCACTACCATCTTAATGATTACTATCATTATTGATACTACACCTATCAACCATCATTACTACTATCATCACCACCATCTTGCAATCATCATTACTACAGTTAACATCATCACTACTACTATAACCATCATCATTACTACTGTCACAAGTATTACAATCATGTATCCTACTATCACCATCATCACTACTACTGCCACCATCCCCATTACTATGATCTTCATAATCACAACTATTGTCACCATCATCACTACTACTCACCATCATCACTAATACTCACACCATTGCCATTACCATCATCACTACTGTCATCATTTTCACTACAACTATCATCATTACTTGTCACCATCATCACTACTACTAGTACTGTCACCATCATATCTACTACTGTTATCATCATCAATACAACTACAACCATCATCACTACCATTATCTCCATCATCACTACTATCACCATCAATCCCACTGTTATTACCATCACTTCTAATGCCAACTAAACTAACTTAACCTAGCAAATGCATAGCGAGATGTTTTCGCCCCCAAAACGAATGCGTTCTTAGTGTGTGGGCTCACACACTAAGAACGGCATAATTGCGAGGGGGGGGGGGGGGGGGGGGGGGGGGCGGGCTCTGGGAGAGGGGGAGGGGGTAAAACCATATTTTGGACCTAAAATCATAACTATTGCATAAATTCAAAAAATCTTTTTTGACTGACGTTCGCATTCACACAACAAATGTTTGTGTGAAATTTGGTGAAAATCCGTCCAACAGTCTAGGAGGAGTTTCGGGACAGACGGACAACAACAACGACAACGACAACGGCGACAGACATTTTTTTCCGGTGGTACCCACTATAGGGGGGGGGGGGGGGGGGGGCGATACCAAACTCTGCTTACGCAGAGTTGATAATAATAAAGTAAGCTAAGGTATTTGTGTGAAGCTGCAAGAATAATAAGATAGTGAAGATTGGAAAATAGTTATTTAAAAATAGATGTTTGTGAAGATGCAAGAAGAAAATACAGTGATGATTGGAAGAGTCATTTAAAGATAGTTAGATATTTGAAGATGAGAAGAAAATAAAGTGAAGATTGGAGGATAGTAATCAACTCTGCATAAGCAGAGTGGTATCGCCCCCCGTATAGTGGTACATGCTAACCGAAATGTCTGTCTGTCCGTCTGTCCGTCTGTCTGTCTGTCCGTCCGAGAACTTCTCCTAGACCGTTTGACGGATTTTCACCAAACTTCACACGAACCTTCGGTGCGTGAATGTGACGGTAATTAAAAAAAAAAAAAAAAATTGAATTTGTGAAACAGTTTTGATTTTAGGTCTAAAATATGGTGTTCTGTGTGCGAGTGTAATTGTAGTGATAATGGTGATAATAGTAGTGGTGATGGTTGTAGTTGTAGTGATGATGATGGTGGTGATGATGATTACAGTAGTAGATATGATGGTGACTACTAGTAGTAGTGATGGTGGTCATAATAGTAGTGATGATGGTCTTAATAGTATTGATGATGGTGACAAGCAATGATGATATATTTTTGTTTTCTATGTGATTGAGGGAGGCAAAAGACAGAACTGCCTATAGCGAGTGCCTCCCCCATAGTTGAAATAGTCTATCTATCTATCTATATGCTCAGGCCCAATCCCCATTTTGGGGGTAGCCGACTCAAGACAGAGCAAGAACAGGGAAAACACAAAAACAACATAAATCAACAAAATTTAAACAGATAAAAAGCACAAACTCACACACATCCAGGTCACCCAGGAGAAGACCCAGAGACCAGGGTCACCAAGGTCGCTCCAGCACTCCCCCGGCCCCCGACCACCCGGAGAGGTTCCGATCTCGGCAGGCAGACATGCAGCGGAGCCAAAGCCACAAGCCCTCCCACCACACTTCCAGGCGCACCCTTCATATTAATCGTCTCCCCGGGCCAGGCGCCTGATGGACTATTATCTAGTCCAACTTGCGCCCGACCCCTTACTCCAAAATACTTGAAATAGTGACAGGGCCAAAATCAAGGGACGTTCGTGCCAAAATGCCTGGACACACAGAGTTTGAAGCAATTTAAGTCATAGGAAGAGGGAAAGACTGATTTTGGGAGAGAGTTCCAGAGCTCAGCTGTTGAGTAGAAGAAAGACTGAGAGTAACGTTTCACTCTCGGGTATGGTAAAGCTGGATAAGGTGTGTGGTGGTGGCTGGTAGTCTGGCGGGAAGGCTAGGTCTGGTACCTTTAAATTCCCATTAGCATATAAGGGATGGTGGGAGCGAGGTGAGAGAGGACGTTGACCCTGTGGCTGCCCCGCTGTACTGGCCCTCCGCCCCCCCCCCCCCCCTCCTATATAGGCCCGCCCCCGCTCTGATTGGCTGAGCCGTCCGCCTGGGTGGCACTCACGTTTGCCGCATTGCTCGACTTTCTCGCACTGCCTTCTCCGGTTTTCACATCTTGATAATATGTCCCTGGGAGTTGATTTGTACGGTCTTCCAGTGGCTTACGGGAGTATGAGGTTGGCACTGAAGCAACAGACCGTTGGGAACTTCAAGGGATCAAGCTTAAAGGTGAAGGGAGTGAATTAAAACTCTCTCTTCTAGCCGCTGGAGAAGCCGTGACGTGCTCCGAAAACCCGGCTTTGTGATTGGTCGGTTCGCTGGGTGTGTCAGTGTGGACACACGTGAGCAATCTGTCAATCTCAGCTGGTCTTGACGTCCGGGAAATCTTAGTGCGTTGATTGGTTGATGGGATTATTACATTAGTGATGATGGTGACAAGTAATTATGATAGTTGTAGTGATAATAATGACAGTAGTGATGATGGTAGTGAATATGGTGTGATTATTAGTAAT
>JBAKBP010030791.1:0-25244 GCA_037953745.1 Lithodes maja | reverse complement strand
CAGGCCATTCAAGAGTGTGTTGAGATCATTGCTGTTGATAATGGAAACGTATCCCAAATTGTAAACGTGTCCACTTGGTGGTAGTGGTAGTCGTGGTAATTTAGTGTATTCATCATCCAATTTTGAATTATACTTCAACTTGACTAAAGGTGGTGGCTGCTTTCGTCGTCTGGAGACGGAACGTGTAACCATTCGCTGGCCGTCACCGTCCCTCCTAACTCCCTCATCTAATTGTTGTTCTTTGACAATATTAACTGGTTCCCTTTTTTTAGGTGTAGTAGGTTCATCATCCTTCTGTGCTGATTGTGGCTTCGGCGATGGGGTGGCAATAAAATTCCTTTTTTTAGGTGTAGTAGGTTCATCATCCTTCTGTGCTGATTGTGGCTTCGGCGATGGGGTGGCAATAAAATTCCTTTTTTTAGGTGTAGTAGGTTCATCATCCTTCTGTGCTGATTGTGGCTTCGGCGATGGGGTGGCAATCAAATTATCTCTCCAACTCCATGGTTCGCTATCATTAATCATGCTGGTTAAATCAGCGACGCTGTTGTCTAAATCAGCGGTATATTTCAAATCCAATTGTAGCGACTGGGGCCTCAGCACTATAAGCTTAGTAGGTTGGTTTTGGTGGGTTGGTTTGGTTGTAGTAGTCATCGCCTACTGGTGATGGTGGCTTGAGTACGAGTGGTGTAAACCTTGTACCACCACCCTTATATATGTGTGTGTGTACAGACACCAACCCTCTAACGGGCAAACGACACACCAATCCACAAATAGTTAGTTGCACGAACGTGTTCATTTTGGTAATGTCGGGCCATTCTCTATCAACACCGGAGATACTCCCGTCTTCTTTTGCGAGTAGATTCCCCGTATTACGGAATTGCACAGTTGAGAGGCCTTTACGGCCATCCGAGAGACGGCCAAACATCGCTTTTCGATTAGGGGACCCGAACCGTCGGGGTCTAAGAGAATCTTGCCCAGGGAACATTTTACGGTCTTGTACTTTTTGTTGACAGTGGTGGTGGTGCCATCTCTTTTTCATGGCCGAATGTGGCCATTATATCCCTTAATATATAAACACATATCTATATAGGAAAGTTATATAAACATGGTCAATCTAGTTAAAAAAACAGTTAATTAGTCATTTTTTAATCCGAATAAGTTACATAAACAGGGTCATTGAAGCATTCTGCTAAAGGGTTAAAACATTCTAATTTCAACCCTACCGCATAAGGCCATTTTGTCCAGCTAAAGGGTTAAAGGTTTAATTATGGGTCTGAAGCTGAATTTTATATCTTCACGACATTGATAGAAAGAGGTGTACAAGGTAGGAATACAGTGTCCATCCTATTATCCGAACACACCTTACATAGGTAATCATGGGGAAATGATGACTGGTCTCGGGTCGTTTCTTCAGATTGGAGGTTGGTAGCGATGGTTTTGGGTGGTGATTGGAGGTTCTTCTTCAATGGACTGTCCGTGGGACGTTGTTGTTTCTTCTTCGGGTGTTGGAATAGAGTGCTGTGGATTTGTCGTTTTCTTCTTTGGGTGGTGGGTCGAGTGTTGCGGATTTGTCGTTTATTCTTCGGACCGGTTCAACAATAATTCACGACGAGTATCCCTTTCCATGTCCCAAAATATAGCCTCTATGAATGGCTCCAGGTTAAAGAAGGGCAGGATCATGGCCCTGATCGGACATTTACTCTATTGTTAACTGGAGTCATGGTTGGCACTACCGCCGATTCTTGTTTATGACTGGAAAAACACGACGAGCACTTTATGGGATTTAGGGAGATGTATGTTTGAAAATGTCTTATACTACGAATCACATTACAATGTACGGTGTCAGTGTCCGTAGGGGGAATGTGAAATATTTCCAAAAGTGAAGAGACAGTCATTTGGTCTTCGTGTTGGTTCCAGCCAACAACATCACCGTAATAATGATGCCGTCACAACACCCAATTACACCTACTGTCAATATTTCCAAAAAGAATATGATTCATTGTTATACTATTATAGGTGGTTATATAGCAAGATTTTTTCTCGGTAGTGCCATCCAATATAGTCTACCATGAATAACTAGAATTGGTGGTCCCTCGGCCAGAGAAATTACTTTAGATGACGCCTAAAGGGTAGATCTTAGTGAACCCAGCCAATACACCTTCTGACAGCAATGGTCTAGTATCATAGGCGCGGCCTAGTAGAAGGCCCGCTTGTTGGGCCGCTTCGAGGTTATATACGACCCTTTTTGTTTCTAGAGCCGTATACTCACATAGAGTGTGCACGGTGTGGTATAATTTGTTTTTTATTTTACAATTTGGCAACCGTGCCTGTCTTGTATATATATAACTTCCCTAAACCTTCTAAGACCACAACCCAATAAATACTCTACAATGCAGTCACTACGTCTTTTGAAGTGTAAGGTGGAAATAGCTGTAACGGGATACGTGGGAGATATCAACTGTTGCCTAAACTACCAGAAATCCGGTAATGATGAAGAAGTGGCTTTCAAACTACCCGTGGATTATGACAGTTGTGTCTATTCTTTCAAGGCAACAATCAATGGCACCCGGGAAATTATTGGACGATGTATCGAGAAGGGAAAGGCGGAGGTAAAATTCCGAGCTTCTATCAAACAGGGAATACAAGCCTTCATTGGAAAGAAAATGCACAAACATGAAGACATATTAGAAATCCATTTGGGAAACATATCCCATGAAGCTAAAGTGGACATAGAGATAAAAATGCTGCAGTTGTTACCAGTGAACGAAGACGGAGTTAGTACTCTAGTGCTCCCTACTGTGTTAAGGCCTAGGTATAGGCCTAGTTATTGTGATTCCTCATATGAGCTGGGACACAATAGTAACTACAGTTTAACAGTAAATGCCACCCTAAGTAATATCAAAGGTGTGAAGGTGTACCCACCGCACCATAATGGATATGTTAGAGTAAACGAGGAGGGTATGGGTAAGGTGATGTGGATGAAAGATGGCCCCCAACAACACGATGTGGAGATGAAAATCACCCACTCGAAGAAGATCCAGGCTTTCCACGAAGAGGGTAATCCCATGGCGGCCAATTCCCATATGAAGGACGATGTGATAATGGTGACGGGACAGCTCGACCTTACCCATGTAGATATGCCCCACCGGACCCCGGGCGAGATGATACTTTTAATAGATTGTTCGAACAGCATGCAGGACGGGGTGAAGATGGAGATGGCGCAATTGTGTGCCCTACATTGGGTACTAGCACTTAATAGTGAGACATGCACCGGATTTAACATGATCTCCTTTGGAAAACACTTAGACACTTTGTTTGAGACCACCCAGGCGGTCACTAAACAAAATATTAAGTTCGCTCTTGAGTATGTATGTGGGCTAAGGAGTACTATGGGTGGCACCGAGATCATGAAGGCCATCACATATGGTTACGAGTGCTGCAGTCAACTCCCTATAAATATGTTGATGGTGACCGACGCTGAAGTTACAAACGTAAGTGACATTATAAAAGAATGCGCCGGATTGAAGAAAGAGGCTTTTCAAATATTCACCGTTGGTGTAGGAGACGGTGTTTCCTCTGACTTACTCAAGAGTCTGGCCCTTTTCAATTCTGGACATTGCCTCCTCCTGAAAACTATATCCCAAATGGAAGAATTCGAAATGTTTTTGGGTTTGATGACAAAACCCCGTGTGGACAAACTCCAAGTACATCTATGCATTTCAGATAATGCTGTTGAAAAGACACCCGGGCACAACTCCAGCATCAATCGGGGTCAAACATTTACCCAATTCCACAGCATCCCAAATGGAACTGCGACGAAAGACATCACGGCCAGGATACAATTAGATAACTCGACTATATGTGACAACATTTCAGTGACGAAGGTCCATGGAGTCGGTCTTCATCAGGTAGCAGCCAAGGGGATGATTGAGGGATTACAACTACAAAAGATCCTGCAAGGTAGTCTTGAAAGGGAAGAGGTTACACGCATGAATAAATCTATTGTAGATTTGAGTGAGGCGAGCGGTGTAGTCTCTTCATTGACTTGCTATTTAGGTATCGATGAAAACGATGACTCTCTACCTAGTGTCAATTGGATGGCCCCGCCCCCCGCCTTAGGAGGAGCTGCGCAAAAATACGACACTGTTGACTACGGAGATATGGGGCAGATGGGGGGGCCCACCCATCAAGGGGGATTTGCCTTTGGAGGAGATGCATACAGACTTGCCTTTGATTTTTCCCAAGATTTTACACGAGCTGCACAAGGACCTGTCTTCGGAGGAGCTGTACAAGCACAAGCCTTTGGAGGAGCTGCACAGGGACAAGGACTCCCTTGTTCCACTGACTATGGCTCACCCGACATTGCTGACTGTGGGGGGGAGAGTGCCAATTCATGTTGCCCATATCATAGTCTTACGAGTTACCCCGAGAGTTGGGTAGATATTACATGGGTTACCAGCCTCATAAACATGGATTCTGATAAGTTCCTCTCATATTTTGAGAGTATCCCCGGAATACCCTCTGATGTCTTATCGGCTACACTGGCTTTAACAATTCTGAATGATATATACTTTTCGAAGAAGTTTCCAACACCCGAAGAGGTCACACGGTTATTAAGTGGTTATAACCTTACCCCATATGTAGACATTATAAAAGATATTATTAAGACTCTACCAGACACTCTATTCAAGAGTCTTAATAATATGTGAGGACCTAAGAGTGTAAATATCACTGATCCCACCAATATTCACCTTATATGATGATGGTGAGTCAACCATTTACTATCCGATTGTTATTTAGGATAGAAAATGGGCCCAATTATTTATATTGATAATTTACTATAGGGATCATATGGTTATTATAGTGGATTAACTATTCTTTATATATATTTATATCTATATAATATATAAAGAATACTATACCATATGGTTATTAATGTATGGACACCTAACCCTTTAGCGGACAATGAATATTTTGTTTGTGTCATATTTACAATAAACTTTAAAGGCAAGAATTTTGTTTAGTTTCTTCCACCTTGACTCTATTAAACATCCCAACTACATTTATAAATTGAATTTCGTATAGTAGCAGAGAGGCAGGAAAAACATACCTTTTTTAAATGTTTATTACAACCATTTATACATACAAAAAAACGGGTTTAAGTGGAAAAGGGCTACACTAAGGTTATGTTTACTATTATATGGCTCTTGACATCCAATCTCCTAATCCCCGCCATGGGGATTCGTGTTGACAGTGCATCGGTTTGGAATTGATTAGGTCAACATTACGGCTCTAAATAAAAAAAAAGTCTCCCCATAGATTCATATTCAAAAATATCATCTAAATATAAGCCAACAGATATCCAGGTGGGTAAAGGCCTCCTGGTAGGTACCGTTTATGGAGGTCGGCTTGTTTTTACGAGTCACACTGTCCCGTATACACCTTACCATTTACCTCTCACAATGTCATCCAATAGAAAATTGCCGGGCTCATGAACGCCTTTTCTTCATCCTAGGGGATGTGAAGACCGGTTAAGTGGAAAAAGGGCTTCTTTATAATACTGAGGTGATATTTCGTTTTGTTTACTGACACAGCTTTACGTTCATATATAATCTAAATACCTGAAAATTAAAGTCACAGGTGGCAAAGGCCTCCCAACATGTTTGGTGCCGCCTGTGAGTTGGATCTGTGGTCGGCTTGATGAGTCACACTCTCCCCGTATTCCTTTCTTCCATTTAGCTCTCCCAATTTCATCCAAACTACCAAATTTAGCAATGTCCTGAGGTTTCCAACCGGGGCTAAGAAGTGGCGTGTGTGATCGGGTTGGACACCTTGAATATGGGAGCTGTATAGACGCTTGTTGGGCCGCTTCGGGGTTATATACGACCCTTTTTTTAGAGCCGTACTACTCACACAGAGTGTGTAGGGTGTGGTATGTTTAATTTTAACGATTTGGCAACCGTGCCTGTCTTGTATGTATATATAAATCCCCTAAACCTTCTGAGACCACAACCCAATCCTCTGCAATGCAGTCACTACACCTTTTGAAGTGTAAGGTGGAAATAGCTGTAACGGGATACGTGGGAGATATCAACTGTTGCCTAAACTACCAGAAATCCGGTAATGATGAAGAAGTGACTTTCAAACTACCCATGGATTATGACAGTTGTGTCTATTCTTTCAAGGCAAAAATCAATGACACCCGGGAAATTATTGGGCGATGTATCGAGAAGGGAAAGGTGGAGGCAAAATTCCGAGCTTCTATCAAACAGGGAAAACAACCCTTCGTTGGCAAGAAAATGCACGAGCATGAAGACATATTAGAAATCCATTTGGGAAACATAGCCCATGAAGCTAAAGTGGACATCGAGATAAGAATGTTGCAGTTGTTACCAGTGAATGAAGACGGAGTTAGTACTCTAGGGCTCCCTACTATATTACGGCCTAGTCAATATAGGCCTGGTTATTGTAGTTTCTCTTGTGAGAAGAAGCCTCTGGGATACAATAATAACTACAGTCTAACAGTACATGCCACCCTAAGTAATATCAAGAATGTAAAGGTGTACCCACCACACCGTAATGGATTTGTTATAGTAAAGGGGGGTATGGGTAATGTGATGTGGATAAAAGATGGCCCCCACCAACATGATTGGGAGATGAAAATCACCCACTCGAAGAAGATCCAGGCATTCCATGAAGAGGGAAATTCCAAGGCGGTCAATTCCCATATGAAGGATGATGTGATAATGGTGACGGGACAGCTCGACCTTACCCATGTAGATGTGCCCCACCGGGGCCCGAGCGAGATGATACTTTTAATAGATTGTTCGGACAGCATGGAGAACGGGATGGGGGTGGAGATGGCGCAATTATGTGCCCTACATTGGGTACTAATACTTAGTAGTGAGACATGCACCGGATTTAACATGATCTCCTTTGGAGATCATGTTAAACCTTTGTTTGAGACCACCCAGGTGGTCACCAAAACAAATATTATGTTAGCTCATGAGTATGTATGGGGGTTAAAAGGTAATATGGGTGGCACCGAGATCATGAAGGCCATCACATATGGTTATGAGTGCTGTAGTCGACTCCCTCTAAATATGTTGATGGTGACCGGCGCTCTAGTTACAAATGTAAGTGACATTATAAAAGAATGCGTCGGCTTGAAGAATGAGGCTTTTCAAATATTCACCGTTGGTGTAGGAGACGGTGTTTCCTCTGACCTACTCAAGAGTCTGGCCCTTTACAATTCTGGACATTGCCTCCTCCTGAAAAATATTAACCAAATGGAAGAATTCAAAATGTTTTTGGGTTTGATGACAAAACCCTGTGTGGATAAACTCCAAGTACATCTATGCATTTCAGATAATGCTGTTGAAAAGACACCCGAGTACATCTCGAAGCAAAACTCCAGTATCAATCGGGGTCCAACATTTACCCAATTCCACAGTATTCCAAATGGAACTGCGACGAAAGACATTACGGCCAAGATACAATTAAATAACTCGACTATATGTGTCAATATGACAGTGATGAAGGTCTATGGAGTCGGTCTTCATCAGGTAGCAGCCAAGAGAATGATTGAGGGATTACAACTACAAAAGATCCTGCAAGGTAGTCTTGGAAGTGAAGAGGTTGCACGCATGCATAAATCTATTGTAGATTTGAGTGAGGCGAGCGGTGTAGCCTCTCCATTGACTTGTTATTTAGGTATAGATGAAAACGACGACTCCCTACCTGGTGTCAATTGGATGGCCCCCCCCCGCCTTCGGAGGAGCTGCGTAAAATTACGACACTGTTGACTGTGGGGGTGTGGGGCAGATGGGGGTCCCCACCCCTCAAGGGGGGATTTGCCTTTGGAGGAGCTTCACAAGGACCTATCTTTGGAGGAACTGCATAAGGTCAAGGACTCCCTTATTCCACTGACTATGGGGGGGAGAGAGTGCCAATTCATGTTGCCCATATCATAGTCTTACGAGTTACCCTGAGGGTTAGGAGTCCATAGTGTCGGAAAACCTTCTGAATCGATGGTAACAGAATCCTGATATGAAAATTTTGGAGCCTAAAAAAATATTATTCAAACCTAATAATATTGACCCAGTATATATGGTGAGGTACATAAATAATGATGTGTGTGTGGGGTCCTCCTAAGCAGGCCTTGGTCCTCCTACTGACCCTACTGGTACCGAGTCTATCCTTTTTGGATAATTTATTAGCATGTTCCCTTGTCCAATGTATGACCCCACCGAATCGTTCGAATTCGGAGAGTCGTGATCTTAATAATTGTGAGAGTTTTGAAGCGAGACAAATGCCGTTTCGGCCATCTTCCCACGACAGGAAAATATAAATATTGTAGATAATGAATCTTCCACCCAGGCATAGTTGCCTTTTTCCAGAGGATCTACTGCATCAGCCATAGCTTCCATCTGAAATTTGGCAATTGTCATAAGCTAAAATTATGATTACCTATGTAAGGTGTGTTCGGATAATAGGATGGACACTGTATTCCTAACAAATCTATATATTTGGATAAATGAGGTATCATAGACACATTTAAACACAGGATGTAATTATTGTATAGCAAGCCAACCAAATAGAGCCGAACGAGGCGACATTCCTATAGTTCTATTGCATTCTGCCAACAAATTGGTCGATCAAATAGGACCAATCAAGTAACACAGCTTTGAGGTCATGGATGATGGGTGCCTAGCTCTGACAGAAGCCCAATTATCTTTCACATTTTTGTGATCCTCTGTTCGCAGATAATAAAATCCATATTTTTTAGAGAGAATATTATTTTATCAATTCAATCTTAACTAGCCTAGTTTTTAGGGTGATTTTAGCTCAGTTATATCGCATGTAGATAGCCTAGTTATAAATCTCCACCAAATTCACTTTAGTGTCCAATCTCGACCATATTTTTTAGAGAGAATATTATTTTATCAATTCAATCTTAACTAGCCTAGTTTTTAGGGTGATTTTAGCTCAGTTATATGTCTACATCTCATGTAGATAGCCTAGTTATGAAGGCTCTAAACCCCGTTTCTTAAGACCAATTCACTTTAGTGTCCAATCTCAGAACATATTTTTTAGAGATAATATTATTTGGTTAATCTTAACTAGCCTAGTTTTTAGGGTGATTTTAGCTCAGTTATATGGTTAATCTTAACTAGCCTAGTTTTTAGGGTGATTTTAGCTCAGTTATATGTCCACATCTCATGTAGATAGCCCAGTTATAAAGGCTCTCTAAACCCCGTTTCATGTCTCTAGTGTCCACATCTCAGAAAATATTTTTTAGATATTATTGTTTAAAGCCAAGAATTTTGGACAATGAATGTTTGGTTTGTGTCATATTTACAATAAACTTTAAAGCCAAGAATTTTGTTTAGTTTCTTCCACCTTGACTCTATCAAACATCCCAACTACATTTATAAATTGAATTTCGTATAGTAACAGAGAGACAGAGAAACATACTTTTTGTTTAAATGTTTATTACAACCATTTTATAATACATACAAAACAACGGGTGCAGTTAAGTGGAAAAAGGCTAAGTTTGTCACAGATTCATATTAAAAAATATCATCTAAATACAAGCAACAGAGGGTTAGCTTCTACGATCCAGGTGGTAAAGGCCTCCTTGGTCCTCCTAACCCCGATCTCGTCATTTATTGTCCGAGATCATACTCTTATCAACAACACTGACTTTAACTAATTCTAACTATAGATCATTCCTGTGATGTCTTATCAACAACACTGACTTTAACTATTCTGAATAATGCATAATATATCTAGGCCACATGGTTATTAATGTATGGACACTTAAAACCCTTTAGCGGATAATGAATATTTGGTTTGTGTTACATATTATTGTTTAAAGCCAAGAATTTTAATATTTGGTTTGTGTCATATTTATAATAAACTTTAAAGCCAAGAATTGTGTTTAGTTTCTTCCACCTTGACTCTATCAAACATCCCAACTACATTTATAAATTGAATTTCATATAGTAGCAGAGAGACAGGCAAACATACATTTTGTTTAAATGTGTATTACAACCATTTATAATACATACAAAACAACAGGTGCAGTTAAGTGGCTTGTTTTTACGAGTCACACTATCCCGTATACACCTTGCCATTTACCTTCCAATAGCAAATTCCCGGGCGCATCCATTCATGAACGCCTTTTCTTCATCCTCGAGGATTTGAAGACCGGTTAAGTGGAAAAAGCTCTTCTTTATAATATTGAGGTGATATTTCATTGTGTTTACTGACATAGATTTACGTTCATATATATAATCTAAATACTTGAAAATTAAAGCCACAGAGGATTGATCTTGGTTAGTTTCTATGATCCAGGTGATAAAGGCCTGCCAACATGTTTGGTGCCGCTTGTGGGTTGGATCTGTGGTCGCCTTGATTAGTTTACGAGTCACACTATCCCCGTATTCCTTTTGCCATTTAGCTCTCCCAATTTCGTCCAAATTACTAAAATTAGCAATGTCCTGAGGTTTCCAACCGGGGCTAAGAAGTGGCATAGACAGTGTGTGATTGGGTTGGACACTCGTCACGTGTACAATGGTGGTGTCTGAGCTCGATGTTTTAGGTTCGTACCTGACGCTGTTGGTGGAGGGGCCCTGTGTTTGAGTGGAACAGGAGCAGCGAGGTGTGTTAGGTCCTTGTACCTGGGCCCTAGATGGTGGTGGTGGTGGTAATTCAACCCCCCCGTGCTTGGTGGACCTGACGCAGTCGGAGGAGGGGTTCTGTGTTTGACCGAAATAGGGGGAGCGAGGTGTGTTAGGTCCATACATGCTGCTGTTTCCGGGGGAGCTCGGTGTTTGATTGAAATAGGGGGAGATCGGTGTGTTAGGTCCGTACATGCTGCTGTTTCCGGGGGGGCCCGGTGTTGGTTCTTACCTGACGATATCGGGGCTCTGTATTTGATGTACTGATCCTAGCCCCCCATACCTGGGGATTGTTTGATTGAAATTACTAACCCTGTTACTAAGGGAAATGATGTAATCAATAGTTGGAGTAAATATATCATCAAGTGAGACTAAACTTTTACCCAAACCACTGGGGAACCCCTCGACCATATCCAACTTCAATGCTTGACGTACTTTCACAGCCTGAAAAATATCCGCTTTAATATCCCCAATGGACTGCATAGCATTCTGCAATGAGATGCGCCTAGTCAAAGATAGCGCATTTTGAGTATTGGCATCCGTCACTGACTCGGTTATCTTAACCCACGATTTAGTTAATTCACAACTAAGTAGAAACTGCGATAACAGCCTCCAGGCTCTCTGTCTAATATGGAAATCTTCATCTATTTGTAACGCTCTAGAAACATTACATGGCCCAGGCCATGACAGTTTAGGAGCGCTCAGAAAGTCTAATATACACTTAGGGACTCCTATGGCCTGGCCAACTGGCATGGAGAACCAATAGTTATCACCGGGTGGTAGCTGGTGATTATTACTGGCCAACAACCGGAACTCTTGCTCCCATCGAGCCCATATCTCTATACTCTCTCCTCCCATATGTACCACTGGAAGACCCGATTCGTCCAACTGCGGTACAATATTTAGTTTGGGGTTTAACACTCGCAGCAAATTAATATCATTAATGCAGGCATTTGTTGTTGTCACGTCTGAATCTATGACCTCACTCATTCCAATGTCCGACATAGGTACTTCATTATCTGTAACTATCGACTGGGAGACCCCATCATTATATAAAGGAGGCATAGGGCCACGATCGAGGGGACCCGCTTCGGAAACGGGTGGAGTGGTCGCCGCTGGGGTTACAGGGGGAGGGGAAGATGGAGATAAAACTCGCGCCTGTCCCGGGGGGGTTTGCGCAGTCGGAGTCGTGGGTGTCCACTCTAGGGAACCCGCTTCGAAAACGGGCGTAGTGGTCGTCGCTGGGGTTACAGGGGGAGGGGAAGATGGGGATAAAACTCGCGCCTGTCCCGGGGGGGTTTTCGCAGTCGGAGTCGTGGGTGTCCACGTGTCCTCTTGTACCGACTTGCGAAATTCACCTTGCCATTCAGTCATTGGTAGTATTCCAGCATGGGAAGGACCAGCCGACAGCTCCTCCGGGTCCCGTGGCGGTGTGACGCTCGCTAACGGTTGTAACTGTAGAGGAGGGCATGTCCATATCGGTTTAGAAGCGTAGTCTGGCGATATCAATGGCATCTTCTTGAACCTCTTGGCCGCCATAGTTCTTTTCGTCCGAGGGTGTCACAATAATTTAGACCTGTAAATAATATTAATTCAATTTAGAAAATCATTAAATCTGACAAATTGGAAATATATATATATATGTAGTTAATCTGGCAACCTCTACGTCGTATGAGTCTGAAAGGGTTAAGGACCACCAATAACAATTATATAATAAATCCACCAAGAGTAAACTTTCTGTTTTCAGTGATGTGATAATTATACAGGCTACTTGTGGTGATGAAGAGGTGAACTTTTACTACGGGAGCTGGTGTGGCCAAGCTCCCATTGTTATGGGGAGAGTATCTGACAAGTTAACTCGGTGGGTCCTGTGACGGGAGTGATGTGCTGCCTAACACGTAGACGCTTTAATATAATCCTTATCGGGCCGAGGGGTAGTTGCCATTTGGGTGAAATAGACCGTAACAAAAATATGGGCTGATAACTTTACGCTTGGGTTACATTACGGCCTTATGGGGATATTTTTGCGGTAGGGTTGAAATTAAAATGTTTATAACCCTTTAGCAGAATGCTTCACAACACTTTTGACCAATGACCCTGTTTATGTAAATTATTCGGATTAAAAAATGACTAATTAACTGGTGTTTTTACTAGATTGGTTGTTGATAAGACATCATAGGGTATGATCTATATAGTTAGAATAGTTAAAGTCAGTGTTGTCGATAAGACATAACAGGGTATGATCTACTTTATATAGTTAGAATAGTTAGATCTATATAGTTAGAATAGTTAAAGTCAGTGTTGTTAATAAGACATCATAGGGTATGATCTATATAGTTAGAATAGTTAAAGTCAGTGTTGTCGATAAGACATAATATGGGTATGATCTATATAGTTAGAATAGTTAAAGTTAGTGTTGTCGATAAGACATAGTAGGGTATGATCTATATAGTTAGAACAGTTAAAGTCAGTATTGTAGATAAGACATAATAGGGTATTATCTATATAGTTAGAGTAGTTAAAGTCAGTGTTGTCATTAATCAATTCGCGATACAGGATCTACTCAGAGGAATGAGAAACCCCCATCATTTCCCCAGAGACGCTTCTTTCTTTATTTATATTACAAAGAGATGAGTCAAGGTGGACAAGAAACGCGTTTTCTGGTTAAATAAAGTTTATTGTAAAAAATACCACACCGTACACATACACATGATGGAGGTGTGAGTATGTGTACGGCTCTGAATAAAAAAAGGGTTGTATATAAACCCCAAAGTGGCCAAACAATACTGATCCTTACCACATTCTGATTGGTGAGTCGTTTGCCCGCTAAAGGGTTATTGTAAACAAACAAAATCATACCACACCATGCACGTGACCGAGGTGTGAGTAGTACAACTCTAAATATAACACCTAAGTGTTACCAATCTTAGCTGGTGGTGGCATAGACTCGTCAGCTTTGAATTTATCGTTATACCAGTATTGGAAGAAAATAAGAGGATCATCCTTTTCTTGGATTTTCGCCTTTATATTTTCAATGGTGTCTGAGGGTTCGACCTCTAGTGTGATATTCTTGCCAGCGAGGGTCGTCACGAAGATCTTTACACCACCACGCAGCCTGAGGACCAAGTGGAGGGTGGATTCCTTCTGGATATTGTAGTCTGAGACAGTTCGGCCATCTTCCAGCTGTTTACCGGCGAAGATCAATCTCTGCTGATCGGGGGGGATTCCTTCCTTGTTCAGGATTTTGACCTTTACATTGCCTATGGTATCCAAAGGCTCTACTTCCAAAGTAATACTTTTACCAGTGAGAGTTTTGACAAAGATCTGCATACCACCACGCAGTTTGAGCTTTAAATATAGTGTATATTCTTTAAGGATGTTGTAGTCGTCAAGGGTTCGGTTGTCTTCTAGCTTCTTACCGCCGAATATCAACTCCTGACCTTCTAGCTGTATATCGGTTAAGATCGGCCCCTCTTCGAAGATCGGCCCCTCTTCGATATATTCTTCTAACTCCTTATCGGTTAACATCGGCCCCTCTGTGATCACATTCTCAATGGTGTCAGAGGGTTCGTAGTCAGAAAGGTTTAGACCATCTTCTAGTAGCTTCTTACTGGTGCAGATTTTCGCCTTCACATACTCAATGGTGTCAGAGGGTTCGACCTCTAATGTGATGGTCTTACCAGCGAGGGTCTTCACGAAGATCTGCATAACACCACGCAGCCTCAGAACCAAATGAATAGTGGATTCCTTCTGGATGTTGTAGTCTGAGAGAGTTCGGCCATCTTCCAGCTGCTTTCCACCGAAGATCAATCTCTGCTGGTCTGGTGGGATGCCCTCCTTGTCCTGGATTTTGGCCTTTACATGTTCAATGGTGTCAGAATGCTCCACTTCAAGGGTGATGGTCTTACCAGTGAGAGTCTTCACGAAGATCTGCATACTACCACGTAGACTACTCCTTCCCAATGGATAGCTGTGGTTAAACTGATGTGAGAGAGAGCGAGCCGGCTATATATATATATATGAGCTCGAGGGCGTGGTAACTGTTCTCGATATATAGTACAATTCCATTAACTAACCCTTAGCATTTCAGAGTACACATAAAGCGGTATAGCCAGTTTTCTCCAAAATATTTTTGTTCTGAGAGTGTACGCTTATGTTTAAGTCAAGGTGGAAATGAAATGAATGTTCTGATTAAATACAATTAATTGTAATTAATTCAATATTAATTTGAACACCATTGGCTTGCTATACAATAATTACATCCTGTGTTTAAATGTGTCTAGTGAAGTCAGACTTTTCAACAGCATTATCTGAAATGTATAGATGTACTTGGAGTTTGTCCACACGGGGTTTTGTCATCAAACCCAAAAACATTTCGAATTTTTACATTTGGGATTTATTTTCAGACTCTTGAGTAAGTCAGAGGAAACACCGTCTCCTACACCAACGGTGAATATTTGAAAAGCCTCTTTTATAATGTCACTTACATTTCTAATTTCAGCGTCGGTCACCATCAACATATTTATAGGGAGTTGACTGAAGCACCTTTTTATATTACTTAGGGTGGCATTTACTGTTAAACTGTAGTTACTATTGTGTCCCAGCTTATAGGAGTCATAATCCATGGATAGTTTGAAAGCCACTTCTTCATCGTTACCGGATTTCTGGTATTTTAGGCAAGAGCGTCCTGGGTTAGAAGCCATGGATTGCCACATGTGGTTGTTTTTTCCATTCACATATGCATAGCCTACGTGAGTTACAGTTGGGATGTATAGGCAGTGTCCACCATTCTTTTTAATTACCTTGAAAGGGTTATGGGGGCTAATTATGTGGCGGCTGACTGTCGAAATCTAGCCTCAGACTGACCAAATTTCTTATATGCTAAAATATAGTCTTCTTAAGGGAATTTAACCCCCCTAAAAACCCACAGGTTTTGAGATGCCTTGGGTGGGGTTCGAACCCTGGTTAGTGACGCATCACCATCACCACCAGGCCCGCGC
Source organism: Lithodes maja (assembly GCA_037953745.1). Taxonomy (NCBI): domain Eukaryota; kingdom Metazoa; phylum Arthropoda; class Malacostraca; order Decapoda; family Lithodidae; genus Lithodes; species Lithodes maja. The sequence goes on along the minus strand of JBAKBP010030791.1, from coordinate 9,559 downwards.
GCTAACCCACTGTGCTACCACGGACGTATATCTAATGAGTTACCTGTTATATCCTCTCACACCTGTCATATCCCCTCACACCTATTGCAAATTTCGATAAAAAGTACATCATCGTGTAGGGAATGTTTGCGGGCATCGGCCCATATATATTTGACCCCCCAAAAAATGTCTGGGGGGGGGGGACGGTCCGTAGTTGAAAAATGTGGAGCGAATGGCACCGCGCGGCTAGATTGTCATCGAGCGGCGAGATTTCCCCGCCGAATATTTACGCGCGAGGGGGGTAGGAGGAGGGGGTGGGTTACGGCGTATTATCACGTATATGTCCATTTTTGAGCCCTTTTAGGCTATGTAGAGTATGTATACGTGTGTAGGCCATCCATATAACAATGAATATGCCTCATAGTGACCAAAAATTGCAATATATAAGGGAATTATAAGAGAATTTTTAGGCGGGAATGAAATGTGTTGGAGGTTTGGCGGTAATTTATGAGCTGAGAGTGTGGTTTACGCCATACATATCACGTATATCTTGTACGTAGAGCACTGTCATGCTATAATACAGACTTGTACGTATGTATACGTGCCATATATGCTGGGAATGAAAGGGGGAGAGGGTGTGTTACGCCATAAATATCACGTATCCTGTTGTACCGACTTGCGAAATTCACCTTTCCATTCAGTCATCCTTGACGAAATAGAAAAACCCCTGACATAACTATTTATTACAGTTAACGGGTGTGATATTCACCTAAAACCAGTGTACGTGGTATGTAGAGTAAGGTGTTAATATTCGGTGTGTATGTTATTATATCTGGGGAATATTTGTGAGTATGTGGGAGGTGGGGGTGGTTGAGCGAAGCTAAAAAACGAGGGATTTATTTTCCAAGCTCGTGCAGGCCGGTCTACGGTATATAAATACCACACATATGATGGAGGAGCCAACAAACCATATGTATTGACCCCCTTACTACGTTTCGGATAATAATGACATCATCTTCAAATTGGGAGAATCTCTCCGAAAGGAGACTTATTTCATCCGAAAGAATAGACAAAAGCCAAAGAAAAAAAGGAGATATTGTTGTTCATGGGGTGGTAATAGAAGGATTCCCCATTGCTCTTGGTAAATCATCCTTGTGTCAACATATTGTTGAGGCTGTAAATGAAAGCCAAACCGATTTAGTCGTCGCTAATATGGAAGATGCAATGTCCGCTGCACGAATAAGAGTATCTGGTCAGTGTGCTAAGTTATATGGCTATGAACAAATGGATACAATTTTGGGATGTGAACAACAACCCGTGCGTATCAATACAAAGTATTATTTTACCGAAATGATACCAAATCACCCAAACAATATCGAAATGATACCTAATCACCCAATTCCCGAGGATATTTCAATAATTCACTCAACCATAGCCAAGCAGGCTGCATTAAATGGTGCATTTGTCGCTATAGGTGGCGAACAAATACACAATGTGTCGCTAAATTCTAGGAAATGTCCGAAAAATATTGCCTGTCTATATACTAGAGATATGGAATCGGGTGCGATTCAATTCTCGGTGGCCGAGTTAATGGCCAATCCAATTGTTGGAAAAGATATTTACGAAATTATATATTATATGACAAATGCCCTGTCTAGATTTTCCTCAATTAATACCCCATATTGTAGCATATCCAATTTTCTCTGTGTTGATTGGGAAGATATCATAACAACTTATTGTTTTGGTGGGGATATTGCATTGCTACTACAGTGGGCCTTTACAAATATGAAAAGACGTCAACGTAAATACGAGACGGAAATGTATGACACCCTAGAACAGTTTTATTCCTTTTTTGGACTTGGATACGATGCTAACAAAACAGTTGGTATTGAACGTTATCAAATGTTGGTGAAGGCATGTCGCCAGAGACGGAGCGATAAGTTTAAACATATTTTGTCCGCTATGAACTTTCCCATATCTTTAAGAAGGTGGCTAGATAATGTTAAAATTTCAAACGCTATTGTTAAAGAAGCCAAATACATGTTAGAAAACTATAATACTAGTACATATATGTACACCCAACTAAATAACAGAAATTTGGGAAATGTAATTAGCCATATTGTTCTAGAAATCTTACTCCTAAAATAAATTTGTATATTTTAAAGCTAACTAACAATAAATCATGATTGTTGAAATAGTGCCTATGGTTGATGAATATATCAAATCTTCTTTAATGTTTGTGAAATATCTTCATTACCTAGGGTTAAATATATACCACATCAATTACACATCATTTAAGACCATTCCCGGTAACTTGTGGCTTATTCCATCTGTGACAATAATTGGAAGCAACGAGTGTGCTATAACGAAACTTAATTTTCTATCGATGTATAATCAATTTGTTATTGAATTGGGTGAGATTATCAAATTAAATGATAATTTAAAAGAAATAATAAATAAATAAATAAATTATTTGTTTTAAATTACCCCAATGGATAACTATTATGGCGACTTTATCCGATACAGATCTGAGTCAGGCAATGGTGTACGCCCACAAAGCAACCGAACAACACCGTTACCAATTGGCGCTAAAGCATAGGCCCGATCTTTTTCTAGGCATGACATTGAGAAATAAAGGAAAAAATGGATGGAAAGGTGTTGGTGTATACACCGAAGAAAATCAAATAATTGATGATTATATGGAGCTGGAATGGGATGTCGATATCTTTGATTGCACCGCCTTCAATTGTCACCCAAATGACCCCGCCAAATATTATAAGCACGACGAACATGACAAAAGCTGTGATTTTTATGATTCCGTGATATCTGAGGTGGATTCGGGTGGTATACAACATCAAACCTGTCAACGTGCGTGCTTTACAATAACCAGAAATATCGATCCTCAGTCTGGCAGACCAATGCCCGAGGGTAACTATTTTTTACCGGGACTAGATAGGGATGGAAACTGTAGGGCAATCAATCCCCAATTTTTGACATGGGCCACCATACCAGTCTCCCGCTACAGTGCCGCTGGACAAATAGAAGCTTTCAATAGTCCAGACTTGCCACCCTTCAGTATAACTGACCAAACCGTTTCCGCCATGACACCCAATTACGCCTACTGTCAATATTTCCAAAAAGAATATGATCCAATTGGTCAAGATTGTTATACGAGTGTGGGTGGTTATATAGCAAGATTTTTTCTCGGCGATGTCTTGACCAATTTTCTCTATCGGGAAAATAAGAATGCCATCCAAAATAGTCTACCACGAATAACTAGAATTGGTCCCTCGGCCAGAGAAATTACTTTAGATGACACCCAAAGGGTAGATCTTAGTGAACCCAGCCAATACAAGCGCCTATTGCGATCCCTTTTGTTGCGTGCTAATCACCATACCGATGGCTACCATAGCCAACTGAGTAAAGATGGCGGATTACACAAGCTCATAAAAAGATACTTCTCGTTATACAGCCATAAACATTACAATGTCTTCAAAGATGACGATGTGTACGGTCTCATAAATGATTTACTTGTTCTCTTTACTAAATTATCTTTGAATACCAACAAAGATGAGATTAAGAAGCTATTTTTGAACGAAATTGCAAATATCCAGCTATCACCCGAAGAAAAGGACAAATTTATCGTAATATTAAATTTATTGTTGAAATTTAACACCAATATAGTTTCCCCCCTTACAGATGCTCCCTGTAATACATCTTATCATTATTATTCGGTTACTCAAAGAAAAATGAAGAGGGAAGCGAAACTCGGCGACGATTTAAAACCCATAGCCTACCGTCCCGTTGAACAATTTTGGGCTGCTCCCGTTACCAATTTGGGGTTAAAGATATGGGAAGATCTCGTCAATATTGGAAGTTTAATAGGAAACCCAAACAAAGATTTTAATTTTATGGATAATATAGTTGCCAATTTGGGAGCCGATCTTCTTGTGGATAAAAGTTTGGATATCTTGGCCAAGGGTAGTAAAAAGGTCTCCTCTAAATTATCAAGTTCGATAATGACTAAATTGAGTGCTCGAGCTGGTGTTAAAGCGGCCTCCTACTTTGTAGTGGCCTCTGTCAGCCGAAAAATAATAGGATTGGCTGTTAAGACTATGGTTAAAGTTGCAGTTCAAATGTTAAAGTTATTGGCCAAACTCGCAACCATGGCCTTCAATGTAGTGGCCATGGTTCTGACATTTATCTCAATTTTAGGACTAATCTTGGATTTTGCTATAGACACCAGTTGGATGAATGAAATCAAATATAAATCCGACCTAGAAAAATACGCCCATTCCCTTAACGAATCTTTTCGAACAAAAATGAATATTACCGACGTGAACGCCAAAACGGCACCATTCAGTCCCCATGATTTACTAAATTTGGTGGTTGAATCAAATCTCACCCTTGTTGACAATAGCTTTGAAACAACTATTAATCCCGCAACGGGTGAAACTCTCTCCACCTACGAGCAATTAATGTCCGAAATATATAACGATAAACCAATGTTTGCCGAAGAGGAGAATATTATGTATATGAACAAGTATTATCAATACCTAGGCTCGAGAACCATCAATCACTACGGACAACCTATTGGCGGAGAAAAGCATATCGAACAATTCGACAGTCAAGCCAAAATTGATAAAGTTAAGAATGACCTCTCGGAAATTTTACAACAGGGGTCGGTTTACGGCCGTGTAATTGGTTATAATGCACGAAGATTGGTGCTCCGGAGTGCAATTGATTCTGAGGTTCGACCGGAATATACGACAATGCAATTGTCTATGGTTACCATTGTATTATTGGGCAGTCTTGCCCTGGCGCTCCATCATAGAAATATTTTTTTTCTATTCATTTTAGTTTTGTATTTACATTTACTATGTGTACTAAACATTAAAAAAAACTATCTTAATTTTATATATAATTCAAGATTATTTAATTTTGATAAATCCTTCGACGACACCTTGAATATGGGAGCCGTAGAGTACCAACATCACCTAACAGCAGTGGCTGAGTACCATAGGCGATTTTTCGGCCCATTCAATTTAGATCTTAAATTGCAATATTCGACCTAATCCTTCTATGGGTCTCTTCGACCTTTTTTTTATTTAGAGCCATACTACTCACACCGAGTGTGCATGGTGTGGTATGATTTTTTTTACAATGAACTTTATTTAATCAGAAAACATGTTTCTTTTCCACATTGGCAGAAACCGTGCCTATCTTGTATATATATATATATATAATTCCCCTAAACATTCTGAGACCACAACCCATCTATAATTATATCCTCTACCATGCAGTAACTACGTCTTTTGAAGTGCAAGGCGGATAACGGGATACGTGGGAGATATCAACTGTTCACCGAATATGAACACCTTATCAGTGGTGGGCGTGGGCGCGCCGATTTGGTGCTCTGCACTCTGCGATCCGGTGCGCACAACCAGTATAGAGGAGTAAGGAACGGTAAAATTTGAACTCTGAGTGCAGGCAGGGGGCGCAGCTTAAATTTTGCGTTCCTTTCTGGGGGTCACCTTCTCTGACCTCAGCCAATTTCTCAATACATTAAGATAGTTCCCGGACATGTTCTAGAAAACTGCACTCACGACCCTTCGTAACACCCCGGAACTTCAACCTATATGTCTCTGGTTGTAACTCGTACGCCCATAGAACAGCTGCCTTCAGAGAGGGTAAAGGAAAATTGGAAAGGTAACAAATGCCCTGGGACTAATGGCTGTGGCAGGATTAGGAGACGTTTTTTAGGGTATACATAGGGGAGATTTCGACTTGAGGGATACTTTTTTTGGATCCACTGTCTATGTTTTACCTGACGAGCGATAGCGAGAGAGAGAGAGAGCTCCACCCCTCAACCAGACGACCCGATCGGCCATAGATAAGCTATTTGGACATACACATTCTGAGACACCAGCTACACAAACAGATAGAGGATGAATGGAGCGACAACTTCCAGTAGAAGTAGTCGAGGGGCCGCATCACCCAAAAAGCGCGCTGCTAGTGAGAAAAGTGGCGGTGAAGATGATGACGACCAGAGGAATAAGAAGATAAAAAAAAACAAAAAGAGAAGGAACGAGTATCACGACGACGAAAATGATGAGGGTCCTTTTGAACATGGTATGCTACAATATTGGGTAGTGATAGATTACAACTTAGAAAATGCGTGCAACGACGGTAAACGTGTTCTCGACTGCCTGCGACCGAACGGAGACTTCTCGATTATAGTACTGAAAAACATGACCGGAGAAATGGATTGGCACAGATCCGACCATAGTGATGATATAGACACGTCCGAGTTCAAATTGTACACCCAGTTTCTACTGTCTAGTATTCCCGATCATCTCAAAGTTGTCATATCCAAAGTGTCCATCATAGAAATCGAGAACTTGAAACACACCAAGGTGACCAGCATCATCAACGGCAATGTTGAAAAACAGAGCTTGGACGACTTTATGGCCGACACTACAAAACTACCTAGTTGCCTCTATCTGGGCAGTAAAGAGTTCCACTTCAATATGGTCTTTCAAGACTCTCTCATAGATAGGATATATGCTGAGAACAATACCCCAACTTTCAAAGGCTTCAAAGTATTAAACTATGATAATTGAGGAATCAATAAAAATGTGACATGTTTTTTGGTATTTTTTATCCTTTATTCTTAGTTTTAGGTGAATAGAATGTATGTAGTAACTATACGGAGGTATCAGGACTCACAGTGTCAAGTAAAATCTACCCTGAATAGAATGTAGTAACGATACGGAGGTATCGGCCACATTGTCAAGTAAAAAATCTATCCTGAATAGAATGTAGTAACGATACGGAGGTATCAGGCCACATTGTCAAGTAATATCTATCCTCGGACTCACACATTTGTTGTAACGTAGCCAAAATCACAACTCAATTAAACATCATCTCCTTTTTTGGTCAGTCTGAGGCTAGATTTTCACATTCAGTAGTCTGGTTTGTAATGGTATGGCTGTATAATTATATCTCAACTCCGAGATGCTAAAAATCTAACCTAGCCTAAGACTGACTCGCAAATAGAGACACTATAAGTTGGAAACCCCCACACCTCGACTTTGAGAGGTCAGACATATTTGGTAGTCACATTCTTGAACACAAAGTTTCTAGAGGAACGCTACAACACTTGGTCAGTCCGAGGGTTAGATTTCCACATTCAGTATACTGGTTTTAGGTGAATATAACACCAGTGTTTCTATAAGGAAGAATATGGATGGTATATCTGTATAAATGGACATGTTTTAGGTGAATATAATTATCCTAAACTATCAAGATTGTATTAGAGGGTTATGAAACATGCTATCTACACGAGACGTAGACATATAATCTAAATACTTGAAAATTAAAGCCACGGTAGAGCTAAAATCAGCCTAAAAACTAGGCTAGTTAAAGATTTACACCAAGATTCCTTTATTTGAAAACCACCACACCACCACGCCCCTCCTCTGATTTGCCCATAGGGTGTCTGCAGCCCGGACAGTTAAAGTTGGACCCTAACATGTTCAGACATTCACCGCAGAGATAGGTCCTACAATGTATATTGTACATCTTGTTCACTGCAGTTTCGAGGCATATGGCACATGAATTCAATTTGAAGATGTGAAGTTCTGGGTCGGTGATGTTTTCACCGCAGACCGTCTTGACCAAATCTATACTCTCTGGAGTCGTAAACCACTGACCATCATTGAGTATCTTGTCCAATTCTGAGGCATCAGTGTACTGCCTGGGACTGCCGGCAGTTTCGGAATATGTGTAACTCTTGTCGAGTTGAGCTTTATTTTTCCAATTATCACGCATCAGGTCCAATTCGAGTCCAGTTTGGGCTTTGATTACCGCATTCACTTCATTCGGTCGAAAGATTTCAGCCACCGTTACATCCTTGTTGTTGGTGATAATTTCACGACATTTGACTGTTTCGTCGTCTAGTTCCATTTCCATCTCAGCCGAACTCTCTTCCCTAACTTTGGCGATCAGGAAGTCTCGACCCTCATCGTCGATGGCAACCAGTTCTCCTCCTTCCATCCTCTCGGCCAGCCACTCAAATTGGCAGATAGCAAACTGAATGTTCAGGGTGTGGTTTATTCCTTCTCCTTTTTTCTCCATTTACCGCAGCCTCCTCCATAATTATATTGGTTGGCGTAAAGTCCCAGAGATTTAGCGTTAGCTTTATTCTTGATGGCCCGAATGGTTCTGCATTCTACACATCTATGCATACTGACTTGGGCTGGAGCGCTAGGGTATCTGAACACCGTGTATAGCTTCTTGCAGTCAGTACACTTCAACATCACCTTCGTGATATCATCATCGTCACCTTCCTTCTCGACGATATCACCCAACCCCCGCTTCCGGTTGCGACGGTGACTGCGAAGGTTGACGGCTTGACATTTGGGTTTAGCATCCAATGTCAGTCTGAAGGCGGTCAACACTTGATTTGCTACCTTGGAGTCTGAGTACCTTTCATTAATCTGACAATACATGCACACCACCGCGGATGGCGTCTCGAACAGCTCATGGAAAATGAGGTTCTTGCACATGATACACTCGATTCTTGGGACACTAGCGTAGGTAGTAACATCAGCGACGAAGGTTCTGTGTGGGTGGGCAAAGCTCATATTTGTGTTCCTACATACCACCAACACGGCATCCAACTGAGAACTCGAAGCGAGTTGATTGATGACATTCTGAGGCAGGTATTTGCACACATTTTGGTGTAGTGTGGTGTTCCTACATGCGTTGTCGTACATTGCCGGAATGAGCCGTCCATTATCCTCAACCATCCCAACAAAATCCATCTCCTGTATAGTCTGTTGGGCCACCACCACCAGTTCTTGGCAATCAATTTCATCCCTGTTTCGCAGTATCGTGGCGCACATCATCATCGTGTTGAAGCCATGTCTGTGTTGGAAAAGAGACATTGATATCCAACAGACAAAACAGTACATGGATGGGACTGTAACGTCGTTCGGAGCTCGGATGGCCAAAATGACCAGCCGGGATACACTCCAGTCTCTTCCCGTCCAAACTTTTCCCCGTCTTGTTGGGTGTCAGCGTGTACCTAACCCCCTTGACGAAATTTGTCACCCACTTCAACGTCACAGCTCCGCACATCCCCAACAATTGTGTAGTAGGAGGCGGCGGTGTAATCTCAATATCTGGGTTCAGTAGTAGAATTCCACCATTGTCGGCCGTTGCAGTTTCAGAGATGGTGGTAGCGATGAATTCTTGGGCCACATATTCATATCTCATCTTCTTCAAATCGTCGTATTTGGATTGGTCTCGGCATTGCCTTTTGAGAGCCATGTCCAGAGTCTGAGTATGTTGCTTATTTGGGTTACAGTCGGCCACGAATCCCTTGATGTACGCCCCGACAATGGGAAAGTCGACAACCAGACCTGCCAACTTCTTATCACCACAGATGGTTTCGACAATCATTTGAGCATTATTGGAGTGATTCTCTGGCTGCTGCTGTTGCCCTTCTCGTCGAAAGATGCGGTCATATTTGGCCATAGTGTCGTTGGTGGTGTTTTCTGAAGTATAGTTAGGG
>JBAKBP010030790.1:0-25246 GCA_037953745.1 Lithodes maja | reverse complement strand
CTCTCAGAGGCCGTATTTCTCTTCATTTCCTCTCACTTATCCCCCTCCATTAACTGCCAGAGGGCCGTATTTCTTTTCATCTCTCTCACTCCCCCCTCCCTTAATCTCTCAGAGGGCCGTACTTAACCCTCTCCGACATATGACGCGATTTTGAGCCTATTGGGGATACTTTAAAGGCCTTTGTTACCATCAGGGGTATTTAGAACCTTTAGTTTAACCTCTGCAGTTGTCTTTGAGTTAGCTGTGGGCAGAAAACTAATTTTGGAGAGGTAATTATAAGAGTGAGAGAACTCTATTTCTTATTGCTAATCTGGCAACCTCTGCGTCATAAATGCGTGAAAGGGTTAATTTCTGTCTCTTTCTCTCTCTTCCTCCTCCGTACTTCTCTTAATTTCTATCTCTTTCTCTCTCTTCCTCCTCCGTACTTCTCTTAATTTCTATCTCTTTCTCTCTCTTCCTCCTCCGTACTTCTCTTAATTTCTGTCTCTTTCTCTCCCTCTCTCTTCCTACTTCTCTTAAATTATCTCTCCTTCCCTCCCTCCTTCCATCTTTTCTTTTTCTTCTCTCTCTCTCTCTCTCTCTCTCTCTCTCTCTCTCTCTCTCTCTCTCTCTCTCTCTCTCTCTCTCTCTCTCTCTCCCATTCTCTCTCTTTACCAATTATGTTCCCTCCATTTGTTCTTGTGTTATTTGAATAATCTGTTGCCAAATACTTGTATCCATATTATCACGACCCATTAACCCTTTGAAGCTCTGACGCGTTTTAGCAGTTTATTTTGGCTATAATTAGACGCTTTTATACAGCTTAGGAACGATCTGTGGAATTTAAAAGGGTAAGGGTAATAGTCAGTGTTCCTCAGAACTATCCCAGTGCATACCACCTCCTTTACGTAGGGCACGTGGTACCCGTCCTTGCAACTCAATCCCACCCCTACTTCTGTGCAACTCTCCAACCCAAGAGTGAAACGTTACTCTCAAACTTTCTTCTACTCAACAGCTGAGCTCTGGAACTCTCTCCCCAGAATCAGTCTTTCCCTCTTCCTATGACTTAAATTGCTTCAAACTCCGTGTGTCCAGGCATTTTGGCTCGAACGTCCCTTGATTTTGGCCCTGTCACTCTTTCAACTATGGGGGAGGCACTCGCTATAGGCAGTTATGCCTTTTGCCTCCCTCAATCACATAGAAAAAAAAAAAAAGGGACTCTCTCTATTATTAACCCTTTGACTTTCATATACCGTTACTTATCTGAATAAAATCGTCTAATAATTGCCAGAAAACAGAACAAATTTTTATTATTGGATCTTCAAAGGGTTAACCCCTTCTGTACCGGCGACGTCTTTTTAACTTTGTTCTAGCTATATTTAGACGAGTTTGGGCAGTTTAAGAAGGATCTGTGGTAGTAAAAAGGGTTAATTGAGATAGTCTGTATTTTTTATTTTTGTTTTATCTACTCTGCGTAAGCAGAGTTTGGTATCTCTCCCCCCCCCCCCCCCCCCACCCCCGTATAGTAGTACCATGCCTGCCGAAATGTCTGTCTGTCTGTCTGTCCGAATACTCCTCCTAGGCCGTTCGGCAGATTTTCACCAAACTTCACACGAACATTCGTGCGTGAATGCGACAGTCAGTCAAAACAGATTTTTTGAATGTGTGCAATAGTTATGAGTTTAGGTAATAAATATGGTTTTGCCCCCCCCCCCCCCCCCAGCTCCCCCTTCAACCTTCGGAAAAATGTCCCGGCCTTGGTTCCTCTTAAATTACAGACTCGCTATCGTTCGTCAGGTTAAAAAGCGACTCCAAATGGGACGAAAAGTCTTGATATTGACGAAGAAATGGGACGAATATCTATTAAAATTGACAACTAAAGGGGCGAACATAATAAAATCGCAAATCTAATGGGGCTAAACATGAAAGAAAAGGGGGTCCAGAAAAATGACATACCTCCCAGTAATTTCTGTCTCCTTTCTCTCTCTCTCTCTCTCTCTCTCTCTCTCTCCTCCAAGTGAGTACATACAGTATAGTCCATTCGTTATAGGTAGGCCAAAATTCGTGACTCCTAACCTCTGTAACTCAAAAAGGGCAGGAGCAAATGGGCTGTAATTTGTCACACCTATTCCCTGGCTGACTCTTCCCAAATGGTAGAAATATTAGCTCGATACCTCTAGTCGTTATAGAGGTTAGTAGTCAATATGTTTTCGCCTACTTGTAACGAATAGGGTTTAGTGTCCTCTCTCTCTCTCTCTCTCCCTCTTTACCAGTTATTTTCCATCCATTTCTTCTTGTGTTATTGGAATAATCTGTTGCCAAATACGTGTGTCCATATTATCATTACAATTAACCCTTTCTATGCCGACGACGTAATTCTTATTTAATTTCAGTTGCAATTTTACGATTTTATGAAGCGTAGGAAGGATATATGGTAGCTAAAAGGAATAATTGGGATAATATGTAGCCTTTTAATGGGGTAGACGTCCTTCCCAAGCTGAATAAAATCGTCTAATAGTTGCCAGAATATAATGAAAAGTACATCACCGGTACAGAAGGGGTTAAGGGGATAGTGGCTGTTTTTGTTCTGTCCTATTCTATTTTTTTCTGGCTTGTATCCATTTGGCCCCATTCAGCCTACTGTTTTAAGACGTTTATCCCCATCCAGGTGTCAATTTTTACTGGTGAGCGGTAGCGAGCCAGCATATTTTTTATTTTTGTTTGACAGCAGGCTAAATTTGTACATTTTTCGATAGAAAAATTTCTCCGGCGAAGCCGGATTTCTTCATATAATGCGGGCTCGCTTTCCCTCGCCAGGAAGAAATCGACACCTAGATGGGGATAAACGTCTTAAAATAGTTGGCTGAATGGGGCCGAATGGATACAAGCCAGAGAAAGAGAGAAAAGGGACAGAAATAACAGCCAGCAGGTCACCCTCCTTGAGGGGAGAGTGGCTGTTTGTTGGTTTATTAATTCATGTATATTTTTAAGGGGGGGTCACCGGCTTTTTGTTCCTTTCTCTCCTTTTCTCTCTTTCCCTGGCTTGTATCCATTCGGCCCCTCTCTAGACCTATATCGCTGCTAAGAAATACACCCCGTAGACCCCCCTTTCAAGAAAAATGCACAAAAAAGCCGGTTTTTCTTGAAATTACAGGCTCGCTATCGCTCGCCAGGAAAACAAATCTTAAACGTCTTAAGATCTCAAAACTAATATGCTAAACACGAGGGAGAAGGAGGTCCAGAAAAAGCGAGTAGTATCCCCTTAAACATTCCTTTCCCTTCGCAAAGTCTAATATCGATCGAATATTTTGGGAATGTTTACAGAGACTAAGGCGGGATGGGCCGGTTTTCTGGACCACTTTCTCCCTCATGTTTAGCCCCGTTAGTTTTCAGATGTTAAGATGTTCGCCCCATTAGTTAGTCGATTTTAAGACCTTTCGCCCCCATTTCTTCGTCAATATTTAGATCTTTCGTGCTATTTAGGTGTCGATTTTTTTTTTAGGTGTAGGCTGTTTTAGGTGTAAACCGTAGGCTGAATGGGGTCGAATGAATACAAATCAAAGAGAAAGGGATATGGCTCGTGGGGTTTTACCGATTTCGTGCATGGCTTAAGGGAGCCCACCTCGCTTGTTTTATCTTGCTCTCCCTCTCTCTTTGGCTTGTATCCATTCGGCCCCATTCAGCCTACTGTATTAAGACGTTTACCCCCATCCAGGTGTCAATATTTTCCTGGCGAGCGGTAGCGAGCCAGTATATATATATTTTTGTTTTGACAGCAAGCTAAATTTGTAAATTTTTTGATAGAAAAATGTCTCTGGCGAAACCGGATTTCTCCACACAATGCTGGCTCGCTATAGCTCGCCAGGAAGAAATCCACACTTGGATGTGGATAAACGTCTTAAAACAGTTGGCTGAATGGGGCCGAATAGATACAAGCCAGGGAAAGAGAGAAAAAAAAACCCGGTGACCCCCCTTAAGGATGCCATGTCGTCTATACGTGCGCGACAGGGTTAAGGGGAGACTGACCGTTTGTTTGGTCTATTAATTCATTTATTCATATATTTTTTTAGTTTCCTCCCTAGACCTCCATCAAGCTTAGAAAAACACCCCCTAGACCCCCCTTCAAGATAAATGTGTACATTTTTCGGTAGAAAATGTCCCGGCCACAGGCCGGTTCCTCTTAAAATTGCAGGCTCGCTATCGCTCGCCAGGAAATAATCGACACCTAAATGGCACGAAAGGTCTTAAAATTGACAAGAAAATGGGGCGAAAGGTGTTAAAATCGCCAAACTAATGGGCCGAACGTGTTATAATCTCAAAACTAGTGGGGCTAAACATTAGAGAGAAGGGGGTCCAGAAAAACGGCCTGCCTCCCCTTAATATACGAAAATAAACCCTCTTAATGTACGAGTAAACTAAATTCATAGTAGTGATTAAGATGCTAGTGACAATGGACAGTGATGATGGTGAGAGTAGTAGTGATTATTTTTTATTTTATTTTTTCAATAAAAAAAAAAAAAAAAAAAAAAAAAATAGGGTGATAATTGTAATTGTAGTAGTGATGATGATCATAGTAATGGTGATGATGACAGTACTCGTGATGATTGTGGCAGTTGTAGTGATGATGGCAGTTGTAGTGATGATGGCAGTAGTAGTGATTATGTTGATTGTAATTGATGATGGTATTAGTAGTGATGATGGTAACCCATCGCAGAGTTGGGTATGCCGTTTTGATTTTGGGCAAAACGGCACGTCTACTTTATTACTACTATCATCACCACCATCTTACAATCATCATTACTACAGTTAATAGCATCACTACTACTATAACCATCATCATTACTACTGTCACAAGTATTACCATCATGTATCCTACTATCACCATCATCACTACTACTGCCATCATCACCATTACTATGATCTTCATCAGCACAACTATTGTCACCACTACAACTTTCACCATCATCACTACTCACCATCATCACTAATACTTGTGACAGTAGTAATGATGATGGTTATAGTAGTAGTGATGATGTTAACTGTAGTAATGATGGTAACCCATCGCAGAGTTGGGTATGCCGTTTTGATTTTGGGCAAAACGGCATGTCTACTTTATTTGATAGAAAAATGTCTCCGGTGAAGCATTGCCAATCTCCGAATTAAGGGGAGATGGGTCGTTTTTCTGGTCCCCTTTCTTCCTCATGGTTAACCCCATTAGTTTTCATATGTTATGACGTATGGCCCATTAGTTTGGCGATTTTAAGACATTTCACCCCATTTCGTTGTCAATATTAAGACTTTCGTGTCATTTAGGTGTCGAGTTTTTCCTGGCTAGCGATAGCGAGCCTGTACTTTTTGAGGAACCGGCCTTCGGCGATGATCGCCGAGGATTCGTTCGTTCATCGCAGGAATTTGTGCCAGGAAAAATATTTGGATAACCTCGCCGAAGTAATCGCCGAACCATCGCTTGAATCGCCGAAGACGTCGTCGCAGTACATTCGACGAGTTTTCTTTCACCATCGCATACCGCAAGATATTTTTGAAAATGTGACATTCCTCGCAGAGAACATCGGCGAAACATCGCTCACTTCGCCGATAATGTCGCATTCATCGGCGACATCTTCGCCGAGTATAATTTGTTATCTGTTTGTAATGGTCAAAATCGTAGACGTCGCACACATTCGTTGCGAATTGACAAGACTACGTCCTCGGCGACGAAAATCGTATGAAGTCGCATAAGTGGGAAAGGGGCGTTACTTGTTCCGCCCAGACTTGATAGCATACATGAGTTTCTCCAAACCAATTGGTGGCATACATTTATGAGAATCTGTCACCAGCTTCACTTCCCTCTTAGATTCATTTAATCCATCAACAGATTCAAGGACATAATTTAAATATCTTTTCTTCTTATCTGTCTCTTCTCCACTCTAGGTCTTTCTTTTTTTAAATTCCTCATGGGAGTAAAAAGATAAAGCAACATCAAGTAAAGTGACAGTTGGTTCATCTCTTTTGACAGATTTAAAAAAACATAGTCGACTATTTACATCCCACAACTACTACTGGACTGGACTGGAGGGGGACGAAACAAATACACCAATTCACAAGGGGGACAAAACAAATACACCGATTCACAAGGGGGATGAAACGAATACACGGATGAACAACAGTGTACACGGCACGTCTACTTTATTCATTGATGTCCTGATCTTATCCGTTGGTGTGGTTGTGTCGTTCCCCTCATCCCTCATTGTAGTGCTGTTTCCGTTAGCCATCTGTGTGCTTGTTTCGTCACTATTGTTCATCCGTGTATTCGTTTCATCCCCCTTGTGAATCGGTGTATTTGTTTTGTCCCCCTTGTGAATTGGTGTATTTGTTTCGTCCCCCTCCAGTCCAGTCCAGTAGTAGTTGTGGGATATATCTTTATATCGACTCCCGCTGTATTTTCTTCACTGTTGTGTCAGCTTTGAATATATTATATTGTTCCGTTTATCAACTCTGCGTAAGCAGAGTTTGGAGTGAGGAACTACATGAACGAAGGCGGTGCTGGTTGGGGGGAGGGGCGTCGACTGACTGGGGACAGAGGTGCATGGGGGCGGTTCGTTCGTGGCCACCCCTTCGGGGATCACGGCGTCAGGCAATAGATAGATAGATAGATAGTTTCAGAGTATTTGTTCGAGCTCTGGTAAGCAAAGTACTTTCTTGATTGTTTTCTATCCACTTCTCTATATGTATCTTGAATCTTCCGTAGATGTTTAGTGTTGATTTTTCTTGCATTCCCTTTCTCCATCTTTCTGTGTCCCATCCATCGATCCTCTTTTTTAATTCCTCAGGCTTTAACCGTTCTATTTGGTGAAGACTAACATTGACAATTTCCATGTAGTCTTTGAGCTTTACTCCCCTGTCCCCCTGTGAATCAGTGTATTTGTTTCGTCCCCCTTGTGAATCGGTGTATTTGTTTCGTCCCCCTTGTGAATCTGTGTATTTGTTTCGTCCCCCTTGTGAATCAGTGTATTTGTTTCGTCCCTCTTGTGAATCGGTGTATTTGTTTCGTTCCCCTTGTGAATCAGTGTTTTTGTTTCGTCCCCCTTGTGAATCGGTGTATTTATTTCGTCCCCCTTGTCCATCAGTGTACTCTCGTACGCCCCCTTGTCCAATTTGAGGAAGATATCCCACACACCAGCATGCTTGTAGAATGTCTTTCGATATCCAGTTGATAGACGTTCCCTTAAGACGTCAGGCTAGATATTCATCTTCACTAACGTCAGCCGGTGCCTCAGTAACTTGATCTACAGGCCAGCCTAGGAGTACCACTTCTGTATCCCCTTCATGAGCTACGAGTCAGAAAATCTGGCAGTCTACTCCAACTCCTACTTGGTCGAGAACCCCTTGGGGGAACGCCATGTGTTCATGGGGATGTTGTGTCTAACTATGGGAATGGTCTTCTCCAGCCTGAAGGGGACGCAGCAGGACTTGATCCTGGGGACCTTGAAGTTCACCCTCACCTCATGAGGGACCGACGAGTTCGTCTTCACGGTGATTTACCAGTGTATTTTTGCAAAAGATTCCAGACTCGCGTCCTTCTTCTGGCCTGGGACCTGAGCCGCATCCTTCTAGCAGGCGGGGACCTAAGCCTCGTCCTCCACATCCCTACCCATCGGAGGCGATGTGTCCCCTTTTACTGGTTCCTGACAAGGTAGGAAGAGCTCCAAGTACCCTAACTATGACATGACCTATAAGCCATGTACGGACCTCATCCTATGCATGAAATCCCCAAGCTATAGCTTCACCTTGCCCCTATCAACCCCGCAAGTCATCCACTTGATCTGCAGCGTTTCCTCGGGGTCGATATGCTTTAGGCGCTCCATGAGGTCATAATCGCGGAACATAGCAGTTCTGAAAGGCCCCCGGCCTGTGCTCCAGCACTCTAGGGGGATGTGGTGCTCGATGATGAGGGCCTTCTCCTCAAACCACGGCCTCCTCAAGCTAACCTGCATCGCATCTATGAGGATATGGTGTGTCGTCCGCCAGTGCCATTGGACCGTGTTATGCATGGCTTTATAATTTGTATATATATATTTTTTTTTTTTTTATTATATAATGTGAAGTTAATTCCCCTCCCTTCTCCCTAATGTTTAGCATGTATGACTGGCTTTGAGATTCTAAGATGTTCGTTCCGTTAGTTTGGCGATTTGGAGACCTATCACCTCGATCATTTCTTTGTCAATATTAAAAAAACATTACTTGCCATTTAGGTGTCAATTTTTCCTGGCGAGCGATAGCATGGTTTCTTTATATATATATATATATAGTTTCCTCCCTAAATCTTCATTAATCTTTTAAGAAATACCCCCAAAACCCCCCTTTGAAATAATGTTCCGGCCGAAGGCGGGTTCCTCTAAAATTTAAGGCTCGCTTCTAATCGCCAGGAAAAAAACAAACACCTAAATCGAATGTAAGGTATTACAAGCGCCAAGCTAAAGGTGCGAATTTCTTAATTAACCTCTCAAAACTAATGGGACTAAACATGAGGACGAATGGGGTCCAGAAAAAAACAAACTTCCCCTCAATCCTTTCACCATGATGACACTTCTCTTCACATTATTTCAGCTAACCTTAATATTACGTATGTAGTTTAGAAAGGACCAGTGAGAGTTGATATGATTTTGTCTATCAAGGTAATACATTCGTCTACTTTTAACCAAGTTTCGTAACTTATATTTTCTTCAATGATTGTGACGAACACATAAACTACACGTAAATAGCTCCTCTTGTACATATGCACGCACAAACATAAAGCAAACGCACACACATACACATACACACAGACTCACTCACACACACAGCCCGTAGCCTAGTAGGTAGAGCTCTCGTCTCACACACGAGGGGTCGGGGGTTCAATCCCCGGCCGGGCGGAGACAAATTGGGCTTGTCTCCTTTCATGTGTTAGCCTCAGTTCACCTAGCTGTAAATAGGTACCTGGAATAAGTGGACGACGTTGTGACGTCCCATCTGGGGTTGGCAAAAATGGTACAAGGCGAGATGGGTATCATATGGTTCACCTAAGCTGATGGCTACCTAAGCCTTCGGGCGAGACGGTACCGTCTATAGTGAGAATGGTACTAAAATGCCCCAGAATGAGAAGCCCACCACAGAAGCCACGAACGAACACCACACAGAAACACCAAAAGAAAGGTCCACAGAACGAAAGGACCAGCTGACCGAGCCAGCCATTTCAGCCAGGCCCAAGCCCGCAGGGCTAAGCAGCTCATGGCCGCACCTTCTTTAACTTTTCTAAACTGACCATTTTTCCACACCTCACGTACACTAACCCCCTCGTGTCCTACACTCCTAACTACAAAGATGATGAACAGGAATATACATTCATATTAAAAACAACCATGCCCTGTCCCGACGTTGAGCCAATGCCAACACATCAGACAGCCATAATATTTATGTATGTTCTTACATCCGAGAAGTAGATTTTATATATATCTTAGAAGTTAAAACACCCACGTTTGTTCCTAGACCTCTTATATCATTTTCCATGACTAGTATAGATATATGTAACCCGTGCCCACTGCCCAGTCGCCCCTTGCATTTGTTCCTCTAGTAACTAAGTCTATAATATTAACTGCCACCAGCATTGATACGACATGGCGGCACTGTCCTTGCTACAAAGATGATGAACAGGAATATACATTCATATTAAAAACAACCATGCCCTGTCCCGACGTTGAGCCAATGCCAACACATCAGACAGCCATAATATTTATGTATGTTCTTACATCCGAGAAGTAGATTTTATATATATTTTAGAAGTTAAAACACCCACGATTGTCCCTAGACCTCTTCTATCATTTTCCATGACGAGTATAGATATATGTAACCCGTGCTCAGTCGCCCCTTGCATTGTTCCTCTAGTAACTAAGTCTATAATATTAACTGCCACCAGCATTGATACGACATAGCGGCACTGTCCTTGCTACAAAGATGATGAACAGGAATATACATTCATATTAAAAACAACCATGCCCTGTCCCGACGTTGAGCCAATGCCAACACATCAGACAGCCATAATTATATCGATGTATGTTCTTGCATCCGAGAAGTAGATGTTATATATTTTAGAAGTTAAAACACCCACGATTGTCCCTAGACCTCTTATATCATTTTCCATGACGAGTATAGATATATGTAACCCGTGCTCAGTCGCCCCTTGCATTGTTCCTCTAGTAACTAAGTATTAATATTAACATTCCCTAACATCTTGTCTTGCCAGACTAAGCTTTATGAAGACCCATCGCCCCATAAATCTATGTATGCAATCCTTAGGTTAAGTATTTTTATCCGCCATTGTGTTCACCTTTTTCCATTTACTTTCCACAATTGTCATACGTCTTCCCCTTGCCTCCTTCGTATCCACAGCCCACACTACGCCAATTTACTTCGTGTCTTACACCTCTTACCCCAACCAGAGATTGTATAAGATAACCTGGTTACCAGTATCTGTCATAAGTACCCCGAAACAATAACTAAGTACCCCTACGAACTGCCGCTTTTGTTGGTATTTATATTTATATTTAATAGAAAACGCAGTTCCCAGGACCAACTAATAGTATCCATAACCCTCGGACTGATCACATAACTCTATCTTTTCCAGACTCATATACCACCCCATAGTTGCATTCCCCGGTAGCATATTTTGGCTAACGTATTCTACTGCCTTTTCAAACTTTCCATATCAAGTGTAGCCTAATGCCACCCCCACGCCCAGGGACCTTAGGGGCAAAATTTCCCTGTAGCCCTTGAACTCTCCCCCCCTCTCAGTAAGAATTCCCGCGCTTCTCGACTCTTGTCCGACCTAGCCTCTCTCTCATACCTCTTGAAGATCCTTGAATTGTCCGTTGCTAACGCTCTCCAACCTTTTATATATATACTCCTATCCAGCCTACCTTCACTTAGTAGGCCAGAACAACATTAGAACTTTACTAGCCCCTTGCATGCCATCTATTCTCTTACAACACATTCACAACCCTGCACCCAATGGTCGTCGGTGCGAGGCTAGCCGCCCCGCCAGTTACTAACTTCTATTGCCATACTTCCAGATAAATGTGGCAGAGTTAGCAACCCAGTCTCCACCACATCCAGCAAACTCTACAATTAACAACCAGCCGAGTAAAACCAGCTAGCTAAGGCACCTTCGGTTTTGGTATTAAAGACACCCACATCTGTCTCATACACAGAGGGTTATTATAAACACTGGTGATATGGCAAGCCCCTAGCCACAGCCGCCGGACGACGATCACAGAGAGAGTGCGCCCAGCTCCCCCTTTTGGCCCACCCGAGGAGGGAGACCCCCACCCCCGCGGAGGTATACCTGGCCCCTGTTTTGACTTTCGAGTCATTGCCAGGTAGCACAGGAATTCTTCCTATCAATGAACTAACCATGAATGACTAACACCTTTACTAACCTCTATTAACTCACAATAAACCATTTACCTTTCTTGCATGCTCTGATCACTAAATTAGCACCTCAGATATACCATAGAATGAAGATTGAACAATCTAGAGAGACGTTCCTATCACAGCTGTCCCCATCCTCCTCGCAAAGTAGATCCAGTCTCTCTCCCCTAAATACGTCCAGTATAGCCAAAATAGTACCTCTTACTAAGGCTCAGTTATATGAAATATAAAGGCTTTCCTATAGCCCTGTGCCACAACAGTAAATACCATCTTACCTAGTCTCCATTTCTATTGAGAGCTCAATTAAGTTCATAAGACTCGAGATCCCTACTGTCTACAGGGTCCAGAACCGAGCCTATAAATCTAACTCCCGCCCCCAGTCAAATCAGTTGAAAGCTAGACACCAACCAGGGGTCACTACCCTGCAGTTAACCTCTAGCTCTGCCCTTGTGTTGTTCCGGAGTGAGATCCCAGAACCGGCAGACTCCGTGGCAGATTTGGATGGAAGGACCTGCCCACGTATTTAAGAACTTCACACATATGGACACCCTGGACGGCCGCGGAACCAGTCGTTAGCCCCCAACATCATGGACGCAAGATAACCAGGACCAGACCCATCAGATACTACCCAAGATTCTCTTTAGCAGTACTACATCTTACTGTGCTGTTTAGAGATTTCACTAATTAAATATTTCTACGAAGTGGCTAAGACCTTGCCCAGTGTAATACAGACTTAACCATTCCATTTGGGACGTACTAAGCGATCAGTGCTCATTAATTAACAGGCGACCTTGACTCTCGTAATTACCTTATTCAGATATTAAAACTCTAGTGATATCTAACGTTCGCCCACTGATTTGCGTTCTATGTATTTCTGAAACAAGGATATAAAACTTAGATCAGTACCCCTCTGAGGTTACAATAGAATTCCCGTGCTCTAAAATACGCGTGTCTAATCTAGTCTGTGAACTACTACTTGTGCACCAGAGCTACCAGTAATAAATCTAACAGTGAATAGGAATCTACAAGTAACATGATGGTCTTCGGTATATAAACCTGTTAAATCAAAGCCAGTGATCAGAAGATTAATACCTGAACGTTGGAAGTGGGAGACTAGGCTCCATCCAGATCCACTTATGCTAGTGTTGTTCCATTCTATTATATTGTCTTACACAAGTATTCTGCAGTGGTATATTAATAAACGTGATCGTGTAACTTGCTACCGTGTGTTTCTTTGTGTTCTCTATTCCTCATATCTTGTATTGTGCATGCAGCCTTCTATACCCAGTCAATTAGAACTCACATTACCCAAGTTAAACCTGTAGAAAAACAGGGCATAACAGGTACCATACAGATCCACCCTAAGCCTTCGTTTCCGATGTCGCCAATTGGCTAAAATACAGACTACACACACATCCACAGCCATTCCAACGATACATATAACACCTACACATATAGGAGGCGGGAAATAACGAGCATGCTCACTCCCGCAATACAACTAGAGTAAGTACAACTAGAGTAAGTACTCTCACGTGCACATACATATTCATACGCATACACAAATACTTAAGCGCGCACTCACATACTGTATAACAAACAATCTATCCTCTCTCTCTCTCTCTCTCTCTCTCTCTCACACACACACTTCCAACTCATCACACGGTTCATTAGACACCATAATCGAACACGGCAGGTTGTAATAATGTGGTATAGAAAATGGGAAACTATTACCCAATTCCTTATTACATTTAAAGGAGGGGGGAGGTATTTATTTGCTCATTTATGTATATTTTTACTATTTGTTTAGTTTAGTGTCATCCGTAGACCTCCATCAAGCTAATATGACCTATTGTGCTACACTCTAATTAGCTGCGGAGATGTAGAGACCAACCCCGGCCCTAGTTCAACGTTGAAGAAACCTCACCACCAAACAAGTAAGGCAGACACCGACATTTCAACAGTCCCTAGCAGTAAAATTCGTTATAACAAACTGGGCCAGCAGGCACCCAAGTCTCCCGTCACGCTCCAACTCACAACCAAGACCGCAGGGCAACCGCCAGCACAGTGCCAACATTCTACCTACTCAACATTACCCTCAACTGTATCATCACTACCACAGATATCGGTGACCCAAGTAACACAACATGCAACCAGAACACCCAAACAAACAGGAAGCTCTAGCAAACACATCGACAATGAAGTAACAGCAACAACGGCCAAGAACAAGGACATAAAAAAACAAATACAGGTAGGGGTGGAAGGGGGGCAAGGGGGAGCCACAACCTGTCCTCATCTCACGCGCTCACACACCATCAGCCGCTCACGGCGCACAGCTGATCACCACACCGCCAGACGTACGATGAACAGTAACAGGAAAATATGTATAGTGTGCGATATTGGATTCAACAAAAGGAGTACAACGTCACAATGTAGTAGTTGTAATGAAACAGTACACGATCGATGTACTTACATCACTAGCAGAAAAGAAGTGGAATGCGATAAATGTAGGGAAATAGCTATTAAGGGTCCTAAAATCATTTGTGAAATATGTGAATCACTCATAACAAGAAAACAAAGGATCATAAACTGTGTTAAGTGTAAAACTGTAGCTCACATGAAGTGCATCTCTAAGAAGACCAACAGTGAAGAACGGGAATTCCTATGCAACATATGTGCCTTGCATTCATTAACGAATATTAATGTAAATGAACCAATTAGTATTAACAACTCAGAATCCAGCCAGGACACATTCAAAATCAAAGATGAATACAGAGTGTTCACCAACAAAGGGCTCCATCTTATCCACATTAACGCCAGATCAATGTACCATAAATTGTCAGAATTAAACTTGTTAGCTAATAAGGCCAAAGCTTCAATAATTGCAATCACAGAAACCTGGCTGGATTCAAGTATAAACGATGGTGAAATAAACATTCAAGGTTTCAATATGGTTAGAAATGATCGCAATAGGCATGGGGGAGGAGTATGTCTGTATGTAAAAAACAACCTCACACACACAACCAGGACCGACCTCCATGTAGAAAATCACGAAGCTCTGTGGATCGATCTACGCCTGCCGAGGACAAGACCCATCACAATTGGGGTATGCTATAGGCCACCAGACGACACACAATTCTTGACCAAATTTGAACGAACGTTGTCATCGCTAGACCCTCGGAATGAATCCATCATACTAGGGGATTTTAACCTGTGTTACAAACAACGAAATGATAGGCTTGTACGAGAATATAGGCATATACTGACAATGCACAATCATAAACAACTCATCACAACCCCCACACGTATCTCTGAGAACACTGCCACAATAATAGACCACATAAACTGTAACAGAGAGGACAAAATATCCCAATCAGGGGTTATACAGACTGGGATAAGTGATCACTTCGTCACATATTGCACACGAAAAACCACAAAAATTACCCTAGAGAATCACAAGATTATCAAAACAAGGTCACTCAGAAACTACAATAAAGAAACATTTCTGGACATTTTATGGAATACAGACTGGTCTCCAGTGTTTGGAAGTACAAACGTTAATGACGCATGGGTTGGCTTCAGAACCATCATCACAAACATTCTAGACGAAATAGCTCCTCTGAAAGACATACGAATTAAAGCAAGGTCAGACCCATGGATCAACAATGACATACTACACCATCTGGAACACAGAGACAATCTGTTAAAAAGGCTAGCGAAACATAGACAGGATCAAGGTCTGAAACATGAGTTCAACAGGGCCAGGAATAAACTAAGTAGGAAAATAAAATCAGCGAAAACTAATTATTTTCACAATAAGGCAGAGGAATATCAGAATAACCCAAAGAAACTATGGAGGCACCTAAAAACAACAGGCTACAGCAACAAGACAAGGGATTCGTCTAACACTAATATTGCTCTCACCATTAATGATCAGATTTGCCACGATAAACGACAAATTTCAACCTACTTCAACTCCTTCTTCACCTCCATAGCAAACACACTTGCACAGAACCTACCTCAACCTCTCAATAAATACACGACAACAACGGCCACCTTTCGAAATTTCTACAGAGATAAAGACATACACCCAAACACATTTGGATTGCAAAATGTTACACCAAAATACACTTTTGACGAGCTGTCTAACCTAAATGTACATAAAAGCACAGGACCAGACAAAATTCCTGCCAAATTTCTACGAGATGGAGCCATTGGTATAGCAGGCCCCCTAACTCACATCATCAACTTGTCAATTAACACCAACACTGTACCTGCTGAACTGAAGGAAGCTATTGTAACCCCTCTATTCAAGAAAGGAAATAAACTAGAAGTTGGTAACTACAGACCAGTTAGCATATTATGTATTGTATCTAAAATCCTTGAAAGAGCGGTATATACCCAAATTGAACACTACCTCAAACAAAATGATCTATTCTATAAGTTTCAATCAGGTTTCAGATGCATGTACTCGACAGACTCCTGTCTCATCCACTTAACGGATCACATTCGTAAAGAAATGTCTAAAGGTAACTACACCGGTATGGTTCTTCTTGATCTACAAAAAGCGTTTGACACAGTAGACCATGATATCCTATGTAATAAACTACAAGCAATGGGCATAGGATCTGTGAACTGGTTTAAATCTTATCTTAGTGGAAGAACCCAAAGAGTCAAAATTGATGATAATATATCTGATCCTATGCCAATTAACTGTGGGGTCCCGCAGGGAAGCATCCTTGGTCCCTTACTCTTTCTCTGTTATGTGAACGACATGGAACTGAGCGTCTCATGTAAATTATTACTGTATGCAGACGACAGCGTGCTCCTGGTTTCAGGAAAAGACCCAATAAGTATTGCCGCTTCACTTTCCAAAGAACTAGAATCATGTAGTGAATGGCTAGTGGACAATAGACTATCTCTTCACCTGGGCAAGACGGAAGCCATCTTATGTGGAACAAAACGCAAACTGAAAGACATTGTGGGCTTCTCGGTCAACTGTAATGATATTCCTATAACAACAGTGTCACAAGTTAAATATCTCGGACTAAAACTGGACGCGAGTTTGTCAGGTGAAACAATTTTGGAATCTATCCTGAGTAAGTGTAGAGCACGTATAAAATACCTGTATAGACAGGTGGGATGCTTGCCCGCGGCGACCAAAAAGACCCTCTGCCAAGCGCTTGTTCAATGTCATTTTGACTATTCTGTGTCATCCTGGTACTCTGCATCATCTAAATCAGCACAGCACAAACTTCAGGTCACTCAAAATAAAATGGTTAGGTTCATGCTGAACCTAGGACCCAGATCACATGTTGGCCAGGAACAACTTCAGTCACTAGGTATGCTCAATGTCGCTGACAGGGCCAAACAAATCAGGCTCACTAATGCCTTCAAAATTTTCTATGACAGAGCTCCAGAGTACCTAAAGAATGATTTTGTTAAAGCAAATGAGAGGAGTGGACATAATACAAGAAACAGGATGTTTAATTTTAAGGTCCCGAGAATCCAAGGACAGGGTAAGCAAACATTCTTCTTCACCGCCATCAAAGACTGGAACGACCTACCCCAGTCAGTCCGTGAAAAGAGAACACTGTATTCCTTCAGACGTAGCCTGAAGGAACACCTGAACCGGACAGCTGCGAGAAGGGAGCACCAAGATTATGTCTACTACTAAATGCGACATAAGAGATAGACAAACCAAACTGAAATGATTACTGATTACGGATTACTGATATTTACTATAGGATGTAAGGTATCTTAAAATAACCCCCTAGAAATACTTTTTCTAAAGTATCCATTTCTTTATCCTCCCCTTTTTTCCCCAGCTAACCTAATCCCACAAGGACCCCAATGGAAATACGCCTAACGGCCTTATTGGGCTATCCTTAGTTGGAATTATGCAAGGCTGGTACATGTCATATTTGTAACAAACTATGTGGTACCAACTCTGTAAATTGCTAACTGAATAAATATTATTATTATTATTATTATTATTATTATTATTATTATTATTAATAAAAACGCCCCCCAAACCCCTCCTTCAAGTTAAATTGAAAACAATTCGATAGAAAAATGTCCCGGCCAAAGGCCGATTTCTCTTAAATTACAGGCTTGCTATCGCTCGCCAGGAAACATCGACATCTAAATGACAAAAAGTCTTAATAAAGACAAAGAAATGGGTGAACGATCTTAAAATCGCCAAACTAATGGGCTGAACGTCTTAAAATCTAATCAAACTAATGGGGCTAATCATGAGGGAGAAGGGGGACCAGAAAACCAGCCCATCTCCCCTTATTTAATGCCATCTGGATCCCAAGGGGGGGGGGGGGGGTACTAAGTGAAAAGATACAAACTAAGACATTTAGGAGATTATATGGTCTAGAGGCCATTATCAACTCTGCGTAAGCAGAGTTTGGTATCGCCCCCTATAGTGGGTACCACCGGAAAAAAATGTCTGTCGTCGTCGTTGTCGTTGTTGTCCGTCTGTCTCGAAATTCCTCCTAGACCGTTGGACGGATTTTCACCAAATTTCACACGAACATTTGTTGCGTGAATGCGAACGTCAGTCAAAAAAGATTTTTTGAATTTATGCAATAGTTATGATTTTAGGTCCAAAATATGGTTTTACCCCCCCCCCCCCCCCCCCCAGCAATGATGGCGTTCTTAGTGTGTCGGGCTCACACACGAAGAACGTATTCGTTCTGGGGGCGAAAACATCTCGCTATGCATTTGCTAGGTTAAGTTAGTTTAGTTGGCATTAGAAGTGATGGTAGTAAATGTAATAGTGGAATTGATGGTGATAGTAGTGATGATGGTGATAATAGTAGTGATGATGGTTATAGTTGTATTGATGATGATGACTAGTGATGATGATGACAGTAGTAGATATGATGGTGACAGTACTAGTAGTAGTGATGATGGTCATAATAGTACTGTTGTGATGATGGTGACAAGTAATGATGATAGTTGTAGTGATAATAATGACAGTAGTGATTATGGTAGTGACCAGGGTCCAGAGAATATATTCTCTGGACCCTGGTAGTGACTATGGTGTGAGTATTAGTGATGATGGTGAGTAGTAGTGATGATGGTGAAAGTTATAGTGATGATGACAATAGCTGTGATGATGAACATCATAGTAATGGTGATGATGGCAGTAGTAGTGATGATGGTGACAGTCGGATACATGATGGTAATACTTGTGACAGTAGTAATGATGATGGTTATAGTAGAAGTGATGATGTTAACTGTAGTAATGATGATTGTAAGATGGTGGTGATAATAGTAGTTATGATGGTTAATAGGTGTAGTATCAATGATGATAGTAGTGATTAAGATGGCAGTGACAATGGTAACAGTAATAGTGATGATTGTAATTGTAGTAGTGATGATGATCATAGTAATGGTGATGATGGCAGTAGTCGTGATGATTGTGTCAGTTGTAGTGATGATGGCAGTAGTAGTGATGATGGTGATTGTGATTGATGATGGTATTAGTAGTGATGATGATAATGCTTGGATCACACATTCCCGTATATGCTCCCGTACGAAGGTTTATTGGTAGTTGGCAACCGATTACGTAAAACGTAAGGGCATATTACGCAAAACGTAAGTGAAATTGTGTACAGTCTGGGGGGTTGGTACGCATGACGAGAGTAGCCACGCGGGTCGGGGAGGTGCTGGGCACGGGCTAGGCCGCGCCGCTTCTTTTGAAATTCAAATCACGGTCATGGCTCACTCTCCCGTATGTCAAAAGTCGGGAAATTTTACGACCGTCCGGGCCATCACGGCCGTCTGACGGGAGCAGCCCCGTCAGACGTAAAACGCTCTGCCGTCAGACGTAAGCGGCTCCCGTCAATCGTAAAAAATTCCCGTCAAACGGGAAAGTTTACGTTCGTCCGGGCGCATCTGGCAACAGCGCCACACTGCGGGTTGGCGGGAAGACGCAGCAACGTTGTACGGGGGGGTATATAAGGACTGGCGGGACGCATTGCCGTCACACCTCTCACCACACCGCAAGAAGCAACCACCACCACCTCCAGCCAACCCTGCCACCTTCTGCACGCTTCACCTGCCCTGCCGTCTGTCACTATGCTGAAGAGGAATATGAAGAAGGCCAGGAAGCCTTCCCCTGCCCCCTCGACGCCTGGACGCCTGCCACCTCTCCGCCTGCCCCCTCTCCGCCTGCCACCTATCCGGCTGTCTCCTCTCCGCCTGCCACTTCTCTTCCTGCCACCTCGTCCACCTCGGCTGACCCCGATGAAATTGTGATCAACGTCGGCGAGAGTGCAGAGGTCATGGAGGATGTCGTCGAGGATGAGGTGGACAGTGATGACGACGACAATGAGGCGGACGACCATGCCGTTGCACCTTCTGGCGGCGAACAGCAACAACAACCGGCAAAACGCCGCCGGAAGAGCACCAAAATTATCCTGCCGGAGGAGACGGAGCGAATGCTGGGAGAGTGGCTGGAGTTCGAGGTGCCTTATATAATGATAAGGGTGATCCCAGGCACAAGCAGAAGGAACACATTGAACATGTTTGGGTGGAGAAGGCAGCCAGTCTGGACCCTCCCATCGCCACCGAGGACTTGAAGACGTGGTTCTCCTCTCTCCGCTCCAGGTTCGGCAGGCTCTCCAAGCAGAAAAGTGGTGATGGGGCCCGCAGGATGAGGATGACGGAGAGGGAGAAGTGGATCGTCACCATGTTTAGCTTCCTGAAGGCACACATCGTGCGCCAAAGGAAGCCCCGGACACTTGGTATGCCTCAGGTACATGTATATTTTTTATGTTTGCCAACCCTTTCACTATTAATTCGACAACCACATCCAGGTGTCAATATTTTCCTGGCGAGCGATAGGAAGCCAAGAGGTTTGGCGTCTGTGACGCATGTCCAGTGTGAGCATGCTGTACAGAACGCCTAGTCATGCCCCACTCTCGCTAGGATCGTCAGGGCAGGAACTTTGGCTGTAGTCTATGTAGAGTTTCCTAACTTAGTTCATGTGAGCCGTTGTACTATAAGTATTATGAATATGTATTTTGTTTTCATCTGAGTCAACGAGTTCTATTTTATATCATTAGTTATAAGTATTGTGTATAAAACTTATTTGTAATGATGAGAGGAGAGAGAGAGATTACGTAATGGGGGTCAGTGGGTGCGCCATGCGGGAGGTGGGCCTAACTCACTAGCACTCCCCCCCTCCCCCCTCCCCTCAGTGCGTGGGAAAGCCTTTGTCTATCCCAGATTGAGAGAGAACAATTACGTAATGATTGTCAGTGGGCGGTCCTTAGTAGTTTACGTTGGGCTCACTAGAGGGCCGAGTATAAAAAGGGAAGTCTCGCCACATTTTCTTCAGAACTCATTAGGCAGAGCGACTTCTCATTTCCCTTGCTAACTATATATATATTCTTCTGACTGATGTGAACTTTCTCTACTATCTTTACAGCCTTTTTCCTCTTTTCCCTACCCTTTTTAACTTCCATGGTCCCGTTGGTGCAGAGCTAGTCAGCCAACGTATTATCGCTTGAGTTCTCACGAGATATATGCCTAGTAGATAGCCTATTTTGGAAGGGATAACTTAGAATAGGATTGATTAATGTTTGTTGCACTCGTATATGCATTTCCCTGTGTGTTATTATTATTGTTCCTGTTTTCTGCTGGTCTAGGTAATGCTAGACTGGGATAAGGCTACTGGTGTTGTGATTTCCGATGTGTACTAGATTTTGTTGAACCTGTACAATCGCAACGGAGACGTGGGAAGCCTAGGTGGTCTTTCTGACTGTGTACCTTGTGAGTTTAGCACTGTGTTGCGAGTGAGGGCTTTTGCCTCTGCCACCCAACACTGTGCTAACTCGTTTGCTTTGACTTTGAGAGGATCGCCAGGAGAGAACCAGATACTAGCGATCTGGATCTCTCAAGAGAGCATCCCGTCAATTAACGTAATTTGGCCGCACAGCCTTAAGGACCTCGCTAGGCTACGAGCCGCTTGCTCAGCCATTGTTTCCTAGCCTACTACATCCCAGCTAGACTTTGCTCGATCAGCAGATACAGAATAGTATTGAAGCTTTCCTTATGTATGATATTGTTTATGCACTATTGATTTCATGTGTTGCACGCTTAGCTACTTTAGTGATTAGTGGCCCACGAGCACAATCCGAGTAGGCTATTGCCGGTGCATTGGCGGAGTACTTCTTTTTAATGTTTGCCATTTACTATTGTCTATTCTTATAATTCTTCTTATGCCAATTTAAACCTTTAATAATATTTAATTGCCAGTGTTTTGCTTATTGAATTGCTGTTCAAAATCCGATACGTACTTCTTACGAGCATCCGAGAAGCATCTAACTTTTTCAGAAGATTCCTTGCTCGATGCTTAACCTGTTAAGCGCTAAATAGCCCTAGGAGCTAGGGTAGTTATTTGTGTATTTCTAGCCTTGGATTCTGACAGAATTCGTTATATTTACAATATAGACCATTATTTGTTTTCGGTATGCTTTTATTTTACATATATGATGTATATATGAACCTTCAAGAGTGCTAAAATAAGTGGGAAAAGCATTTGGGTGGTGAAAACCGAAGATATTGGCCACCCGGTCGTAATGTCAGGCGAGAGAGAGCTGCAGTCAACCCTCCTCTCTCGCTGTCTGTGAGGTAACTGAGGAGAGCGGGGCGGTCTGGGCTGGTGTGTGTGTGGTACATATCGATCTTTTCTGCAACCCACTTGTGCTACATTATCGCGGGAGAGAAAAATAACCGATAAATGATGATAATAAGAGGGAAAATAGGTGATAATTGAGGAGGGGAGGGAGGGGGGAATAAGGTGGGGAAGGAGGGGAGGGGGGTGGGTGAGATTTACATGGATGAGTACTGGAGGGGAATTATCTCACCTAGAGACAATTTTTTTTTTTTTGATAGGCCCTTTTTTTTTTTGGAAAGCTTTTTTTATGGTCCTGCTTCCGTGAGGCCTATCGCGTTCCCTATAGGAAGCCTTCCGTGAGGCCTATCGCGCTTGCCGGGTTAAGGACTATTAATTAACGTAACGTAATAGTGCCGATCCGAAGTAGAGGGTGGAGGACTTCTTAAGTTCTTAGTCAAGGGTGGATTACTTCGGCTTCGGCCAACACTATTCTTTGGTGTTGTTGTTTCTTACTTCTTTGTTTGATTGTTGACCAGACTAGATAATTCCTGTCTCTTTATTAGTCTGTTGTTGAACACTAGTACCGAGTTCTTGTATACCCCGTTATAGCAGATTGAACTCTGGAGGGTATTGGTGTTTTTTGTTCGGCTGGCAGTACTCAGGGGTTGGGATCGTGTGTTTCCGTTGTGGCAGCGAGCCGTACTCGAGTCCTGATTGAGAGCCCTTGTGTACCCGAGTGCCAGGTCGTAACAAATGGCGACCTTGCTTAGGATTTTGTGAACAGTATACATTTTTGCAGAGTTGTACAACATTTGTTTGTTTGTATTTTAGCGTGCATATTGAAGAATATTTTTTTTGTATGGCAATTAGTAAAGCATTTAAGAGACTCCAGTTAATTTAGTAATTAGTGCTTGCATAGGAAGTTTAACACTTTTGTCTCGAGAATTTTTTTGTGGACTTCAGTATGTCGTGCACTAGCACTGACGATGAGCGAGAGATGCCATTTGAAGGTGTGCCGTTAGTAACCAGTGAGGAGGATGCTAGAGTTTTTGTGAGTAAGCGGTACCACGTGACGGAGGAGAGGCTGACTGGGGTGGATGTTTATGGCTTGCACCTGATAGCCAAGGTTTTGGGCATTTCCAATGTAGTAGGGATGTCCAAGGGGGAGCTGATTTCCTGGGTGTTGCGTGGGCGACATGGGATTTCGGAGGAGAGGGCGTTTGGGGGGGTTCCTCCCCAGATCCCCTCTCACTCGACTCCCACAGTGCCGTCCACTCAGTTACCGGAGGTTAGCACTCTCCCACAGAGGGATGAGAATTGGCAGATAGGAGTGCCCTCGGGTGGTGCACATGGTGGTTCCCCAGTTTTTGCCCCCCCTCCTTCAGTGGTGGCAGCTCCCTCTTCCTGCCTGTCTCCAGATATGGTATTTAGACTTGAGCTTGCTAAGATTGAGGCTGAGACGAGGAGGCAGGAGGCTGAGACGAGGAGGCAGGAGGCTGAGCTTAGGTACGACTCAGAGAAATATTGTGCTAAATTAGATTTAGATAAGACTCGTGCAGAGTCGACAGGGACTCGGATGGGCCGTGAGGGCCAAGTAAGAGAACAGTCCTTGGCCCACTTAGTCAAATTGGTGCCGGTATTTAGTGAAACTGAAGTCACAGAATTTTTTAATCGTTTTGAGAAGAAGTGTAGGAAGCATAATTGGCCTGAAGAGAAGTGGGCAGCTCTAGTCTCCTCAAGACTTACGGGTAAGGGTCTGAAGGCTTATGATGCACTGCCTTTAGAGTCTTGCATTGACTACCCAGAATTGAAGAGAGCTGTCCTACGGGCATACGAGTTGCAACCGGAAACATATCGATTGAAGTTTCGGGGTGTTACAAAGACTAGGGAGGCGACCTTTCTTGAACATGCCCGGGACTTAAAAGATGCACTTAAAAACTGGACACGTTCTGAGAAAGCTGAGACGGCCGAACAGTTGACTGAGCTGTTTCTGCTCGAGCAGTTTTATAAGTGTACTGGTGCAGAAATGACTTTAACTATTAAAGAAAAGAACCCAAAAACTCTACAGGAGGCAGCTGAGATGGCTGACCTCCGGCTATCACTAATCCGTGGGTGCGGGTCTGCCCAGCATAGTGAGGCAGGTAACAAGGGGCGTGACGCCCCACCCCCCCCGAGTTAGTGATATACATTATGCAAACAAGTACAAGAGCCATGATACCAAGACTGACCACAAGACTAGCACCGTCCCCTTTAAGAAGGGGCCGAGCCCTTCCCAGTACCAAGGGAAGCCCAAAGGGGAGTTGGAGTGTTATCATTGTCATGAAAAGGGGCACTTTGCAAGAGTCTGTCCTAGCAAACCACCTACAGCAGCTGTGTCTTTGGCCTGCAACATTGGTGTGTCTCCGAAGTCATCTGAGTTTGCCCGGGGCAGTTCGTCAGAGGCTGAGGCACAGCCAATGCAGAAGCACCTGGGAGGCTCGAACCCTGCTCAGGATGTTTTTTGCGACCATAGAGGGCGGGGTTGCGTGATGTGGGCGGGGCGCAAGCATGGAGTAGAGGTCTTGCGTGATACAGGTGCTTCCCAGACTCTGATGAAAAACTTGACTGGCTACCCTATAAACGCGGCTCGGGTGGTAGTGGTGCAGGGTATTAATGCAACTCGGTCATACCCGCTGGTGCGGTTGGAGTTGGAGGTGGATGGTGTGGCACGTGAATTGGATGTCGGGATTGTGGAGAAACTGCCAGTGGAGGGCGTCGACCTTCTTCTCGGCAACGACTTTGCAATGCCCGCTTCTGAGGTTCTACCCTTAGTCGTTGCCGAGAGGCCGGCCGACGTGAGTAGGGAAGAGCAAGAGTGGGTCGAGCGGTGCCAGACACAACCCATGGCGTGTGTTGTCACCCGAGCTCGGGCAGCTAAAGTGTCACAGCCTAGTCCTCCGTCTTCAGACCAGCGGAGGAACGATCAACAGGAGGAGGCTAAAGCAGGAGTTGGTTTTTAAGAGTTTTGACTCGGCGGCTCTCCCGGGTGATTCAGTATTGGCCCCTATATTAGAGTCTGGAGAGGCCCCAGGACCTGTCACAGCTAGTGAGGAGGTAGGGCAGGAAGAGACTCCGAGGCAGCAACGTTACACACGGAGAGAAAAAAGGGTTGCTCAGTTTGATATTGGG
>JBAKBP010030789.1:0-25248 GCA_037953745.1 Lithodes maja | reverse complement strand
ATTTTTAGATTGCTGGAAGAGTAGGAAACAAACTAAAAACCTCCCCTTAATACATAGGATTGTCTATACATCAACTACAAAATTATATACAATACTTATTGAAAACCAAGCTCTTGAAAACAAAATCAATCCATAGTTATAATTGCATGCAGGAAAACACAGGGGATCCACGAATTGTTATAAATGACTGTACAGTGGCGCTAATAAGTCATGTCTCAGCTATCATTAAGTTTGGCTTGCTCTGTGTTGTATTAATGTAGTCAGTAAGTGCAGGACCAGGTTTCTCAATTTCACCCAAAAAGAAACTAAATATCATGTGTAAATATTGCCGATACCAATTATTGATCAAAACATAAATGGCGCCGAGACATCACTTATTAGGCCGACTGTACGTGGGGGAGAGAGTAAAAGAGGGGAGAGAGAGTAGGGTAAACAGAGGAAGGGGGGAGGGGTGGCAAAGGTCGTACACCATACGCCTTCACGAGGCTTAAATTTCACCAGACATATTTTTCTTTGCCGTCTAAAAATATATGCCGGTATGTGGTGACAGACAGAATATAGTGGGGGAAGGGGATACAAAAATAAACAATAAAAGGCTTAAAAATCTACCGTCCCAAATAAGGCACATATACGCTTAATAGACTTCTGAACTACTTGGAACATAATATAAACGAAG
Source organism: Lithodes maja (assembly GCA_037953745.1). Classification (NCBI taxonomy): domain Eukaryota; kingdom Metazoa; phylum Arthropoda; class Malacostraca; order Decapoda; family Lithodidae; genus Lithodes; species Lithodes maja. Next base: position 24,572 of record JBAKBP010030789.1, on the reverse strand, counting down.
TAAATAACAGTGCAAAAGATCTTAAAGGGCCAGAATACCGCCTTCCTTATTATATCCTTGTTGCTAATATACTGTGCATGTGTGTTGTTGTGGTGTGCCAGACGTCCTTGATCTCTCGCTCTCGCGACAAACAGTCTACACATACAGAGATACACGTTCCCTTATTAACACATAGTAAATATTCATACATAGAGTACACCTCACACTCACTCTCTGCAAACAGTCTACACATACATACACGTTCCCTTATTAACGCAAAGATGCTAACCATTCACGTGCTTACACCTACCACAATGCTCAATAACACACACACACAGTGGTGATGGGCTGGTCTATCAGAGTGAGAACTGAGCGATCTCTGCCATACCCATAGCTTACTCTGACTGTTCCTTTTACTTATATATTTTCTAGATCTCAAGTGACGGCGTCTCTTGCGTGGATTGACCTCCTAATCTACCAAGATTGGAAGCCAAAGCGTCACATCTTTCCTTTGCCCCTCAACTTTCTCTTCATAATTGCTGAGGGGCACAGGGCCCTGGGTGGGGCTTTGGTTTCCCGGGCGTTTCCGCGCCCTCCTCGGCTCCCCGCCATGGAGTGGCTTCGGTCACCCAGGCTTTATTGTGGTCGGCAGGGAGGGTTCTGTGGGCGCGCTCGGTTGTGGCCTTGGCCTTGCTCGGGCCTTGGGGCTGTTCGGCCAGGCAGCTTGGGGAAAAACAACACACACACACACACACACACACACACACACACACACACACACACACACACACACACACACACACACACACACACCACACACACACACACACACACACACACACACACACACACACACACACACACACACACACACACACACACACACACACACACACACACACACACACACACACACACACACACACACACACACACACACACACACACACACACACACACACACACACACACACACACACACACACACACACACACACACACACACACACACACACACACACACACACACACACACACACACACACACACACACACACACACACGTACGTTTAATGCATGATATTCCACTGCATTTCTTCAAGCTGCTATAATCATGCTTTCCCCCCCCCCCCACACCTCATCTCTCCAAGGGCTACACACATACATAGCCTAATCACTCATACACCAATATATACCCACACTCACGCACACCCACATACTCTCTCCCTTTATTAGTTACAGTAGGACTTCAGAGGTTATCAACCCTTCTGGATTATTAAGCCAGCACATTGTAAGTCAAGTATGTTTTCAGGACTGGAGCCTCTTTTCGAGAACCCCAGTCCCTTCTGAACTCTCTCCCTCCCTCCCACACGCATTAGTTTAAGTGTAGTATACTGCATAGTTACAAACTGTTTACATCATGCAATTCTCCCGTCTCTCTCTCTCTTAACCCCTACTGTACCGGAAAAGTCTTTTTAATTTTATTCTTGCTATATTTATAAGATTGTTTGCAGTTTAAGAAGGATCTGTGGTAGTTAAAAGGGTTAAGTGAGACAGTTCAAAGCCTGTTAATTGTTGGAGGCCCTTTTTAAACTGAAGACAATCATCTAATAGTAGCCAGAATAAAGTTAAAAAGACGTCGCTGGTACGTAATGGGTTAAGGCTGCACAGTCATATGACGGTACAATTTCTGACACACACATGACATCATACTGTATTGTTGCACACTGCTTTAATCTTGCAACTCGCCCCATCCCCACGCATGCCTGCCTGCCTGCCAGACCCCCCCCCCCCCCCCCAATCATTAAGTGTAATACAATTTCCAGCCATTACGGTACATTAACACAGCTGTTTAACTTAAATATAAATATATATGAACATAAAAACACTATAAGGCTACGAAACAGACAATTACCGATACTATTTTGTTTTATGCGAGTGAGGGAGACAAGGCAGAACTGCCTGGCCCTGTAGCAAGTGCCTCCCCAAGAGTTGAAAGAGTGACTGGGCCAAATTCAAGGGGGGTTCGAGCCAAAATGCCTGGACACACAGAGTTTGAAGCAATTTAAGTCACAGGAAGAGGGAAAGACTTGTTCTGGAAGAGAGTTCCAGAGCTCAGCTGTTGAATAGAAGAAAGACTGAGAATAAAGTTTCACTCTTGGATTGAAGAGTTGCACAGAGTAGGGGTAGGATTGTGGTGCAAGACGGGTGCTGCGTGCTCTACGAAGAGGGGGTGATATACACTGAAAGAGCTCTGAGGAACACTGGTCATTGTAATAACGGTAGAGTAGTGAGAGAGATGCTACATATCAATGAACCTCTAAAATTATAAGGCTACCAAAGTAAGAGGATTAGTGTCAAGACTATAAATGAGAGAGGATGCCAGTGATACGGGAAGTGCCTTAAGGTCTGGCAGGTAGGATGCAGTAGTGGCCTCACCTGAGAAAGGGAACGACATGCAGTACCGGTAGCTAAAGCACACACACACACACACACACACACACACACACACACACACACACACACACACACACACACACACACACACACACACACACACACACACACACACACACACACACACACACACACACACACACACACACACACACACACACACACACACACACACACACACACACACACACACACACACACACACACACACACACACACACACACACACACACACACACACACACACACACACACACACACACACACACACACACACACACACACACACACACACACACACACACACACACACACACACACACACACACACACACACACACACACACACACACACACACACACACACACACACACACACACACACACACACACACGTTAATAATTATATACATCCTCATAAAGGAGAGTATCCGACAATAAATATGGATAGATAATCACTTAAGGGGAGATTTCCAGGGATTTTTTTCTTGACTCTTTCTCCCACATGTTTAGCCCCATTGCTTTTGAAATTTTAAGACGTTCGCCCTAGTAGTTTAGACATTTTAAGAAATGTTGCCCCATTTCTGTCAATTTAAGACCTTTCGTGCCATTTAGGTGTTGACTTATTCCTGGCGAGCGATAGCGAGCCTGTAATTTAAGAGCAACCGGTCTCTGGCCGGGACATTTTTCTACCGAAAAATGTACAAATTTATCTTGAAAGGGGGTCAAGGGGGTGTAATTTAATGCTTGATGAAAACTTAGGGAACAAACTAAATACCTCCCCTTAAGTAGGACCTACATGTGCATACATATAGAAATCTCCCTCCCTGACCAGGATTCGAACCGAGAACATCAGGGTTAACGTTACTGGTACGGTATCCACTACACAACAAGGCCAATATATATATATATATATATATATATAGAGCTAGCTAGGCCTAGATAGATAGTCATTTACAGAGATACATATAGACAAGGACTATGAACAAAACCAGTGCAAGGAGACGAACACTAGATCTTAAGGAGAGTTATTTAGTTTGTTCCTAGACCTCCACCAAGCTAAAAAGTACACTCCCTAAACTCTCCTTCAAGATAAATTTTTAAATTTTTCGGTAGAAAAATGTCCCGGCCAAAGGCCGGTTCCTCTTAAAATGGCAGGCTCGCTCTCGCTCGCTCGGAAAAAAATCTTAAAATTTACAATGAAATTTGGCAAAAAGGTGTTAAAATCGCCAAACTAATGGGCCGAACGTCATAAAACACATATTCAAAGTAATCGAGGCTAAACTTGAGGGAGAAGGGGGTCCAGAAACACTAACCATCCCCTCTTAAGAATAATAGAAGAGTGCCAAGTTCTCAGGGTGCCAAATAAAAGTGTGCATAGTCCTGGCACTGGTATAGGCAGACTGATTATACAGGGGTGCCATGCCTGATGTGCCGTATAATAAATACCCTTAGTGCCAACCAGACCATGGGGTACTAGGTTAATGTACTGGAAGGGACTAGATTTATTAATAAACATTGTATTACAAAAAAAAAAAAAGGGAAGAGTGGGGGTTGGTTCTGAGTAAATATATATATATATATATATATATATATATATATATATATATATATATATATATATATATATATATATATAGAGAGAGAGAGAGAGAGAGAGAGGATTGACAACTACCAACCTAACACAGGGAGACCGCTGCAGCCTTGACCATATATAGGACCTATGCTGAGGGGAGGACATCCGGGTTCATTCCTCACGTAGGCTGTCAAACTGAAGCAATTCTGTTCGGAGGTAGACTTGGAGGAATTAAAGAACCCCCCCCCCCCCCCACCCCCCGTTTGTTTGGTCTATTAATTCATTTATTCATATATTTTTTTAGTTCCCTCCCTAGACCTCCATCAAGCTTAGAAAAACACCCCCTAGACCCTCCTTCAAGATATATGTGTACATTTTTCGTTAGAAAAATGTCCCGGTTCCTCTTAAAATTGCAGGCTCGCTATCGCTCGCCAGGAAAAAATTGACAACTAAATGGCACGAAAGGTCTTAAAATTGACAACGAAATGGAGCGAAAGGTGTTACAATCGCCAAACTAATGGGCCGAACGTCTCATAATCTCAAAACCATCGGGGCTAAACATTAGGGAGAAGGAGGTCCAGAAAAACGGTCTGCCTCCCCTTAACATTAATAACTCATTACAAACCCCAATGTACTTAAATAAACTACCGGTAATGAAAAGCATATGGTCCTTCCGGGATTCGAACTCCGGGACACCACACCCAGAACATAGGCATCTAAAATTCTAAACCATTACACCACCAACACAGTTTATATGAGAAAAAAATAAAAATAAAAAAAATAAAAAACAAATAAATAAATAAATAATAAAATAAAAATAAAAATAAAAATAATAAAAATAAAAATAATAATAATAATAATAATAATAATAAATCTCACTTACTCTGGCTGTATATACCCTGTTCCAAATGAGTAGGCAAGCAAGCGAGAAGCCAAACCTCTGTAACTCAAGAAGGGCCTAAGGGAGCCCACCTCGTTTGAGTTTTATCTTTCTCTCCCTCTCTTTGGTTCGTATCTATTCGGCCCCATTCAGCGTATTGTTTCAAGACGTTTACCCCCATCCAGGTGTCAATATTTTCCTGGCGAGCGATAGCGATCCAGAATATATATATTTTTGTTTTGATAGCAAGCTAAATTTGTACATTTTTCGATAGAAAAATGTCACCGGCGAAGCCGGCTTTCTCCATACAATGCTGGCTCGCTATCGCTCGCCAGGAAGAAATAGACACCTAGATAGCGATAAACATCTTAAACAGTTGGCTGAATGGGGCTGAATGGATACAAGCCAGGGAAAGGGAAAAGGAGAGAAAGATAAAAAAAAAGCCGGTGACCCCCCTGTAAATTTCTACACCTATTCCCTGGCAGACCCTTCCCAAATGGTAGAAGAACTATGAGCTGGATTACTCTAGGCGTTTGTGAGTTATAGAGGGGTTAATGTTCAAGAGTGGTGGCCTAACAGTGATAAGTTAGTTTGTTTATACACCCCCCATTTCATTTCTACTAGGTCATTCCTAAACTGAATTTAATCTCGGTCAACTGTTTACCCAAAGAACATGAACATTGTCGTCGTCCTCTTACAGTTGTTCAAGTTAAGGATGCCCAAGATTTAAGAAGGGGGCACAATATTACTTCTGAAGGGGAGATGGGGGGGATTTTTCTGCCTCCGTGTTTAAGGGGAGGTCTTTAGTTTGATTCCTACTTCTCCAGCAATCTTAAAATTTCACCCCCTTGATCCCCTTTCAAGATAAATTTGTAAATTTCCCGGCCAAAGGCCGGTTACTCTTAAATTACAGGCTCGCTATCGCTCGCCAGGATAAAATCGACACCTAAATAGCACGAAAAGTCTTAAAATTGACAGAATGGGGCGGAAATTCTTAAAATCACCAAACTAATGGGGCAAGCATCTTAAAATCTCAAAAGCAATGGGGCTAGACATGAAGGAGAAAGGGGTCAAGAAAAAAGTCCCTCAAGTGGAAATCTCCCCTTAAGGGAAAGGGGGGTTGTAGTTTGCTTCCTAGACCTTTAGGAAGCTTTAAAAAAAAAAAAAAAAAAATAAGACCTCCCTTAGAGATAAATTTCTATATTTTTCGACCGAAGGCCTTATCCTCCTGTTACGGCTGGATCGGCAATACATATTCGGGATTCTTGATCGTAGGACAGAAATGGCTTTTGTGACAACGACACGCTCGATTCCAGTCCCAAATACTATATGCTCCAGACAACAAAAGCACCAACGCCCTACAGAGTTATCGTCTATGGTAACGAGGTACCTTAACTCGGCGAAAGTGTACAACAGGGGTAGGCTATGAGGCTAAACTCCCTCAGACATTTATAGGTTACGTTATGACTAAAGAAATGCAATACTCAAGAAACTACGTTAATATTAAGCCTCTAATAATGTAGAATAGAAGCAGGCTAAAGGTATGACAGTGAAATGTTAAATGACAAATGTACACGCCTACTTGAAAGCGCGTGCACTAGAATAACTGTCCCCTACTAACATGCACTAGCATGTAGCATACAAGATGTTCATGATCCAGTAGATACCTAATAATACACATGGAAGGAACATAAATAGTAGTCACTTATTATAATAATGAATCTATACTTGGAATAACTAAAAGGTTGCAGGCAACAGTACTGCGCCGGTAGCCTACTACCGCATAGGCTACTTCGCTTCTCTCACTCTGTCTCCGTATGCGCCCTATGCAACGGAACTCCGGACACAGCAGCAAAACGACAATGCAGTTAATTGATACATGAAAGTATTAATAGTGTTGTCTTGTGTGTGAGTAATGTGTATTGTAAAGTGTTATATACATAAACTTAAAGAGAGCTGCAATGCATAGTAAAATAAAGATATCACCCACTCATCATCCCCATGTGTTCTAGCTAGCAGGCCAAGTCACAGGAACAACGAGTCCCAGCACCGAAAGCGAGAACCCAGGAAAAGACTGCAGAGAACACAAGGACAGATAAATTACGTTACTCTACTATACCGGCACTACGAGCGAGCTGTAGTCTCTGGTACTGCACTCGCTCCTGGCTCGGTAGGCAAATCAAGGCTAAGTCCTCGCCCCTCTACAGACAACTCCTGGGCATGGTCGGGCTCTTACACATGGCACTAGTCTAGTCACAAATTGGATGATGAGCTGGGCATATAACTCGTGAACATGTAGAACGTTCACCAACTATCCTCATCAAGAAGATCGCTGTTCACATTAACCCCTTAAATCTAATACATGTAAATATATGCTTGTCCTAAGAGTAATACGAGAGGTGAGTGCTGAAACTCCTTTAGGACCTCAAGGGAAGGTTATGCATTTAAATAGAGAGAAGAATGAAATGAGAGTAATGTCGTCAGAGAGAAAGAGTGCAACCGTGAGAAATTGGGAGAGAGGGCAAGGGATGTTAGAATCTCAAAGGTTCTAGGCAACCTGATCATGGAACACACAGCGAGCCTCCAGGCAATGTGCAGTACGACAACATGGGCAACCCAGGCAGCATAGGCAGGCGGCAATGGACTACCAACCCTGTCGCACCTAGCTATAAGCGCAAGGCTGCCAACCGGTCCATACGTCTGGCAACCACCACTCCGGCAGCGTGGCGCGTTGCTACCCTCTCGCTCTGAAAACTAACTCACTCTCTCTCTCTGAACTCCCATTGTCTTATCTATCAACTTCTCTATTGATACTACATATTAAATGGAAGGTCTCGACATGGCTTAAAACAAAACCCACCACTGGTTAGCACATGACGAGACCTTTGCAGAGATACAAAGAACATAGTTATACGTTGTCACACTCAATATAAGCAGCCAGCACGGTACAGCGGTACCACACAGTGGCGGTACAGTGGAGTACCAAGGAGTACAATCAGGTGGCGTTGCCACGCACTGGGTGCGTCACAGCCCCCCCAAGATTTTAGATAATCGACCTTAGAAGCATTATCAAAATCTGACAGGCAACCAACCGACCTGCTACCCTTAGCTGCCACTAATTGCAAAAGGTGCACAACAACTGAAGTGTGAATTATACATAAAACACAATATCGCATGCATCATGCTACAACAATAAAGACTTACAAAACTAAAAAAAAAATTTCTCGTTTATTTTATTGTTTTATAATCTTTTTGGACGGCGTTATGATAGCCTAATTTTACTCCTGCTCAACCCACACACCGTGCACGACTATCCTGGATCATCAACCCTTGATAGACAATCTGCTATCACGTTCTCACTCCCGGCAATATGCTGAATGTTGAGATTATACTCTTGGAGCATTAGGGACCACCTGGTCAACCGCATATTCCGATTGTGAAACTGATTTAGGAATTTCAAGGGATGATGGTCCGTATAAATCGTCACTACCGGGCCGTAGGCTGGAACATAAACTTCGAAATGTTTGAGCGACAAAACGATAGCAAGAAGCTCCTTCTCTATAGTCGAGTAATTCCTTTGTGCCGAATTAAACTTGCGAGAAAAGAAGCTCACTGGGTGTTCCAAGCCCTCGGAATCAGTCTGCAGTAACACTGCCCCGGCACCCACACCGCTGGCATCAGTCGCCAGCTGAAAACTCCTGGAGAAGTCTGGGGCTCTCAAAATCGGATGTGTACACAGCAGGTGCTTGACTAGGTCGAACGCCCTCTGACACTCCGCATCCCAACAGAACTTCACTGACTTCGACAGTAGATCAGTTAACGGTGCTAAGACAGTAGAGTATCCCCGGATGAAGCGCCTATAATAGCCTATCATACCTAGGAACCGCATGACCTGGCGCTTAGTGGTGGGCCTGGGAAACATATTGATAGCCTGTATCTTGCTCAGGGGGGGGCACACCCGGCCTAACCCGACCACGAAGCCAAGATACTGCACAGTAGCCTTTACAAACTCGCACTTCCTCAGGTTCACCACCAGCCCAGCATCGTGCAACTTCCCAAACAGGGTCTCTAAGTGCCTTAGGTGATTTTCAAAATTGTCATCATACACTATCACGTCATCAAGGTAGACCGTGCAGTTAGGGATTTCTTCACAAATATCGTTCATCAGGTTCTGAAACGTGGCAGGTGCGTTCTTAAGCCCATAAGGCATTACGTTACATTGGTAGGTCTTGCCATCTACCACAAAACCACAAACTTGCTTAGCTCGGTCCGACAGGGGTACTTGCCAGTAGCCTTTTACAAGATCAATTTTAGTAAGGTACTTTGCATTCCCTATCTTGTCCACGCTGTCGTCAACTCGAGGCAAAGGGTAAGGGTTGGTAGTGGTCAAGCCATTTAGCCTACGAAAATCTATGCAGAACCGCACCTTGCCGTCAGGTTTTGGCTGCAACGTGACGGGTGATGTCCACTTCACATAACCTTCAGTGATCATCCCTCTCTCAACCATGTACTTTAACTCCTCCCGTAAAGCTGGCAACTTTACCGGGGGCACACGGTAGGGCACTGACTTGAAGGGCACATTATCACCGACGTCCACGTCGTGCGTTACCTGAGTAGTGAGACCTGGGTGTTCGGCGAAAACAGAGGGGTATGACCTGAACAGGCCTAGGACAGCAGCACCCTGGTGCTCAGGCAGGTGACTTACAGCTTGCCTAGCCTCTTGTTCAGTATTCCCCGCCCACTGTTCCGCGGAAATGACACAGTCCCAGCTATCCTCCTCAGCAGCATGACTGTCCCCACCTCCTTCTCCACCCTGGCCGCTGCAGGCCAGCACAGGGACAGTGAGAGGCTCTGAGGGGCGTCTCACAAACTCTTTCATGAGGTTAACATGACAAAACTGATGTTTTTTTCTACGGTCAGGTGTTGCAACGAGATAATCAAGGTCGGACAGTTTCTTAGCCACCACATACGGCCCAATAAACTTGGCAGAAAGGGGGTGTCCAGGCAAAGGTAAAAGCAACATTACCTCCTGACCCACCGAAAACTCCCGAAGCTTCACCTTGGCGTCATACTGGTGCTTCATGACCGCCTGTGCATTAACCAAGTTATTACCTGCCGCTGCCATGCAACCTATAAGTCTCTCCCGGCTCTCAAGGATATATTTAAGTACAGACCCCGGCTTCTCTTCGCCCTCCCAGATCTCTTTCACCATACTTAAAGGTCCTCTCACATTATGGCCAAAGACTAGTTGATTTGGACTGAACCCCAGGCTCTCTCCTGGGACTTCACGTGCAGCGAACAGAACATACGGCAGACCCAAATCCCAATCAGTGTCATGTTCTGCACAGTAACAGCGTAGCATACTCTTCAGGGTCGAGTGCCACCGCTCCAAGACTCCCTGACTCTCGGGATGGTAGGCTGACGACACTACAGAACATATACCGTGCAACTGAAGGGTTTGCTTGAACAATTTGGATGTAAAATTGCTCCCCTGGTCTGACTGCACCTCACGTGGAAATCCATAACGGGAACAGAACAATAATAAGTTTTTAACAACTGCCTTTGCCGAGCCGTTTCTCATGGGGTATGCGTCCGGGTATCTCGTAGCCACATCCATGATTATCAACAGGAATTTATTGCCACTACTAGTAGGCGGGAAAGGGCCAACCAAATCTACTACAACTTTGCTGAACGGAGGCCCGGTGACAGGTATGGGAAACAAAGGTGCCTTCGGGATTCTCTGGTTAGGCTTCCCCGTTGTCTGGCAGGTCTCACACCCAGCCACCCATGCACAGACATCAGCCTTGACCCCAGGCCACCAGAAAAACCTGCCCAATGCCGCCAATGTTTTTGTTACCCCCAAATGACCCGCCACCGGCACATCATGCGCCAGACACAATAAGGACTCTCTATACTTATTTGGAACAACCACCTGGTCTACTACCCTCGCACTGCCCTCCCACTTCGATTTGGGGTCTAGAAATCTGCGGTACAATATCCTGTTGAGCCTAAAGAAATCTCCCGGCTTCGCATCCCCATCTTCCTCCAACTCTATGGCACCATTGCTATAACGAGCTAGGCTAGCGTCTTGCAGCTGCTGCTCACTAATGTCCCTGGGCGTCAATGCATCAAGATGGTTTTGTAATAAGACATTACCCCGGCTAGTAGGCTCTACTGCCTTAGTGGCTCTTGCTACAGCTCTTGCCTCACGCGAAGTCTTACCCAACTCTGCCTTGTTACACACCATATCTGGGCCAGAGTCAACTCCCGTGTTTATTATAGGTCCAAGTACCGAATCACCGAGAAGTGCAGCAGAATCAATGTCCCTTTTCCTGCCCTTAGCAACCTTCTCCTGATCCTTCCTCCACTGTCCCCGAGGTTGAGTGCTAGGCTGTGCAGGAGCCGCAGAGCGAGATCGGGTTACCACACAGGCCATCTCATCCTGTTGGCACCTCCCAACCCATTCCCGATTCTCACCATCCACGTCGGCCGCCCTCTCGGCAACGACTAAGGGTGGAGTCCCGGAAGTGGGCACCGCAAAGTCGTTGCCGAGAAGAAGGTCGACGCCCTCAACTGGCAAACACTCAACGATCCCTACATCCAGCTCCCTGCACACCTCTCCCACTCTCAACTCCAACCTCACAAGTGGGTATGACCTCGTAGCATTTATACCCTGCACCACAACAACTCTGGCCGCATTTATCGGTTTCCCTGTGAAGTTCCTCAACAAAGTTTGCGAAGCCCCCGTATCCCTCAGCAAGTCAACCCTCCGTAGTTCACTCCCCCAGCTCACAAACCCGTGCCCCCGATGGCTACAGAAAGTGTCCCGGACAGGTGTCGAGCCTTCCGTACGCTTCTTTACCGTGTGTGCCTCAGCTGCCGACAACCTACCCCGGGCAGTTGCTGCAGCCTTCAGAGACACACCGATACTGTGAACCAATGACACCGGCTTAGCGGGAGTGTTACTAGGGCACTCACGTGAATAATGGCCTAGCTTCTGACATTTGTAACATTTCACATCCCCAATGGGCTTCTTCCCTTGTGCGGGCGAAGAAGGGGCCTGACCTTTAGTAAACGGGAGAGGCTTGTGTTTGTAGGTGTTATTAGGTGCAATGCATTTAGTGTGGTTGTGTGTGTCATAGGATTTGTTATTATCGAAAACTCTGGTGGGTGGGGTATAGCGCCCCTTCTGCCCTAACTCAGCCCTCTGAGCGGCACCGCAACCACGAATCAATGATAATCTGAGGTCTGCCATCTTGGCAGCCTCCTCTACTGTCTTGGGACATTTTTCCTTAATGTTCAGCGTTAGATCGGTTCCAGTACATTTGTAAAACTGTTCCAGATAGAAAAGTTGCTTAATTTCCTCGGCCGACTCTGCGTGCTCGGACCGAAACCAGTTATTACCTGCATCTGTTAAGTCCCGTGCGTGCTCCATAAAACTGACGTCGCTCTTCTTATTCACGCCACGGAACTTCAATCTATAAGTTTCGGGTTGCAGTTCGTAGGCCCGGAGCACAGCCTCCTTCACCAGTCCATACACTACACTCTCGTCCAGTGACAGTGCATCGTAGGCTTTCAACCCCTTACCCACTAGACGTGATGAAACTAATGCTGCCCATTTAACCTCCGGCCAGTCATACTCACGACACTTCTTTTCGAAACGAGCAAAAAACTCGGTCACTGCTGTCTCATCAAATGCGGGTACTAACTTAATTAAATGCGAAAGTGAGTCTGTAACCCGGTGCCCACCACCGAGATGACGCCCCGTGGTCTCTACTCTAGACTTCTCGACATCCATTTCAGCCTGGTACCTGGTTGCATCCTGATTGGCTTGGATTCTAGCAACCTCTATGCGTTCTATACTAGCCTGTTGTATCTGAGTCTCCTGCAGCTTAAACTTAGCTAGTTCTAGCTGAAATAACATCTCAGGAGACAGGCCTGGGGGGGGGAGAGCACAAAATGGGGGATCCACACCGAGACGTGTTTACGGGTAAGCCAGCTTGCCCTTGAGAACCCTCCTGCTGCATCGTGCTAAGACTCGCTGGCTGAGGGCCCAGCTCAGGGGTAGAGTGGAATGGAGGCTTGGAGGGAACCCCCCAAGACCCCACTCCACCCACCGCCCCATCGCCATCACCCAACAAACATGCCACCAAATTCTTCTTGGGCCAACTGTCAGGACAGTCCCGCCCCAAAACCGTGGCTAAACAGCGAAGACCGTAACAATCAATAGCCTGCAGGCGCTGTTCGGTCAAAGGTGTCTGCAAAAATGCCCGGGCATCCCTCTCTCCACTTATAAACACTCCCCTCCCTAAACATCTGTTGTACTTGCTGGTTACTAGGCTGTATCGTGTTATCCTCCCCCGTAAATGATGAGTCATTAGACATAGTGCTGGTTATACAATTGCTGTTCATAAAAAAAAAGAAGTGCTTATTACTAATTGCAGTCTCGACTCACAAAATGTTAAAGATGCTTGAATGACTCTACTCTAGACACCCCCAACGAAACAATCTGCAAGTCCACCAATACAATAATGACACAATAAAAATTCCTCCAATATGCAAGAAAATTCTAGCCAGCTCTACTAGGTAGCATAGAATAGTTCTCCAAAAAACATGTGATAGGATACTACTGAATCTTGTGCAAGGTCGCCATTTTGTTACGGCTGGATCGGCAATACATATTCGGGATTCTTGATCGTAGGACAGAAATGGCTTATGTGACAACGACACGCTCGATTCCAGTCCCAAATACTATATGCTCCAGACAACAAAAGCACCAACGCCCTACAGAGTTATCGTCTATGGTAACGAGGTACCTTAACTCGGCGAAAGTGTACAACAGGGGTAGGCTATGAGGCTAAACTCCCTCAGACATTTATAGGTTACGTTATTACTAAAGAAATGCAATACTCAAGAAACTACGTTAATATTAAGCCTCTAATAATGTAGAATAGAAGCAGGCTAAAGGTATGACAGTGAAATGCTAAATGACAAATGTACACGCCTACTTGAAAGCGCGTGCACTAGAATAACTGTCCCCTACTAACATGCACTAGCATGTAGCATACAAGATGTTCATGATCCAGTAGATACCTAATAATACACATGGAAGGAACATAAACAGTAGTCACTTATTGTAATAATGAATCTATACTTGGAATAACTAAAAGGTTGCAGGCAACAGTACTGCGCCGGTAGCCTACTACCGCATAGGCTACTTCGCTTCTCTCACTCTGTCTCCCCTCTGAGTCTGTATGCGCCCTACGCAACAGAACTCCGGACACAGCAGCAAAACGACAGTGCAGTTAATTGATACATGAAAGTATTAATAGTGTTGTCTTGTGTGTGAGTAATGTGTATTGTAAAGTGTTACATACATATACTTAAAGAGAGCTGCAATGCATAGTAAAATAAAGATATCACCCACTCATCATCCCCATGTGTTCTAGCTAGCAGGCCAAGTCACAGGAACAATGAGTCCCAGCACCGAAAGCGAGAACCCAGGAAAAGACTGTAGAGAACACAAGGACAGATAAATTACGTTACTCTACTATACCGGCACTACGAGCGAGCTGTAGTCTCTGGTACTGCACTCGCTCCTGGCTCGGTAGGCAAATCAAGGCTAAGTCCTCGCCCCTCTACAGACAACTCCTGGGCATGGTCGGGCTCTTACACATGGCACTAGTCTAGTCACAAATTGGATGATGAGCTGGGCATATAACTCGTGAACATGTAGAACGTTCACCAACTATCCTCATCAAGAAGATCGCTGTTCACATTAACCCCTTAAATCTAATACATGTAAATATATGCTTGTCCTAAGAGTAATACGAGAGGTGAGTGCTGAAACTCCTTTAGGACCTCAAGGGAAGGGTATGCATTTAAATAGAGAGAAGAATGAAATGAGAGTAATGTCGTCAGAGAGAAAGAGTGCAACCGTGAGAAATTGGGAGAGAGGGCAAGGGATGTTAGAATCTCAAAGGTTCTAGGCAACCTGATCATGGAACACACAGCGAGCCTCCATGCAATGTGCAGTACGACAACATGGGCAGCCAGGCAGCATATGCAGGCGGCAATGTACTACCAACCCTGTCGCACCTAGCTATAAGCGCAGGGCTGCCAACCGGTCCATACGTCTGGCAACCATTGCTACCCTCTCGCTCTGAAGTCTAACTCACTCTCTCTCTCTGAATTCCTATTATCTCATCTATCAACTTCTCTATTGATACTACATATTAAATGGAAGGTCTCGACATGGCTTAAAACAAAACCCACCACTGGTTAGCAAATGACGAGACCTTTGCAGAGATACAAAGAACATAGTTATACGTTGTCACACTCAATATAAGCAGCCAGCACGGTACACGGTACACGCACCGTGACGGTACAGTGGAGTACCAAGGAGTACAATCAGGTTGCGTTGCTACGCACTGGGTGCGTCACAATGTATATATTTATATATATTATATATATATATATATATATATATATATATATATATATATATATATATATATATATATATATACCGGGTATATATATATATATATATATATATATATATATATATGTTGGTAAAGCCAGGTAATAAATTTTCTTTAATACATACGAGGTTGAAAGAAATGGCAATTTCTGCGTTGGAAATTTTATTATTCAAAGTTTCCAGGTCTCTGATGAGTTTTCGCTGGGTGGCAGGAAGTAGATGAAGGAGATGAGCAAAATTCATGGTGGTACAGGGTTACAGTACATGAAGATACAGGATATACGACGCGTTTCACTGGACAACCAGCATTATCAAGTAAGGAAGGAATGATATAAAAGGTAAACAGGGAGGGTATATATAGAGGGTGGAGGATCAGAGGAGGCGGAAAACAGGGGGCAAAAGTCTGCTATTGGTGGAAGGGTAAACTAGGAGAGAGAAAGGGGGTAACCGCTTCACGCATGCGCACTGGATGCGGGATGGTGGTCAGTAGGTGGGGTCGAAGCTGATTGGCTGCGTGTCGAGGGGCGTGGCCTAAGTTGTGTGGCGCCTGCAGAAGACGAAGCTGAAGGAGGTAGCGCGGGGGGCTGCGTCAAGGGCACCGGGGGGCGAGGAGGGGTGTTAGGTCCTGTAGGGTAGTGCCTTTTGGCAGAAGGAAGGATCTGAAGGTCCAGAGTTTGGTTGTTGATGTTGGGATGTAAGGCTTGGATATATAAAGCTTCGAGTATAGGTAATCTCCTTGGGTCACTTTCTTTATCGAGTATGGTGGTGTGTTTCTCTAACTCGTTGCGTGTGAGGTGAGGGTGGTTAGGGGTGAGATAGTGGTCTTTGATGGCTCCAGCCTGAAGGTGAAGAGTTAACCGACGTGAAAGACGAGTCTGCGTCATACCAATATAGGAATGAGGTCCACAGTCCTCATAATTACAGGTATGTTGGTAAATGACGTGATCGTCGGTCATCGGGCTCTTTATCTTGGTGGAGGCTGGTTTGTTGCGGAGAACGAGGTTGGAGGTCTTGGGGGATTTGTAATAAATTATTAATTTGATTTTGTTTTCCGGGTTGGTTGGGTGGACATGCTTGGAGATTATTTCTTTTAAGATGGCCTCGTCATTTTTGTGTTCAGAGGACATGTAATTGCGGTAGAAGATCTTAATTTCATTGGGGGGGGTCAATGTTGGGAGGGCTTTGGGTGTACCATTTTTCAAGATGGTGGTTGATGGTGCTGGAGATGTCGGAGTTGGAGTATCCGTTATTTACTAAAACTTGGGATAGTCTTTCTAGTTCCTGGTGGGTGTCGGCCCAGGTAGAGCAGTGCGTGAGGGCTCTCCTAACATAGGCGGAGATGGAGGATAGAAGATAACGGCGGGGGCATTCACTATCGCCGTTGAGGCATTGTCCTGTGTTAGTTGGTTTAATGTAGATGGTGGTTTTGAACCCATGGTCGTTCAGAGCTACGAGGATGTCGAGGAAGGGGAGTTGTCCATTGTTAGATTTTTCAAAGGTGAAGTTAAGTCCGGAGGAGGTCATGAAGCGACGCTGGAGTTCCTGTAGTTCGTGGAGGTCCTTGATTTGCACGAAGATGTCATCCACGTATCTACAGTATCTACACCCACCAGGAACTAGAAAGACTATCCCAAGTTTTAGTAAATAACGGATACTCCAACTCCGACATCAGACTCTTTTGGCCGAGAGCAGTTGCTCAACGCACTTCAAAGTAGGAAATACAAGTGGTTATACACCAATGCAGACTATGAAGAACAAGATATATTTCAAAAGATTACAAATAGTGATATCGACCTTAAAGGTTGCTGGGTGACGATGGAGGAGAGTGAATTCAGGAAATTGAGGCCTGGGCTTCAGGTGGACAAATCACCTCTACCAGGTAACAGAGACCCAAGGGTAAGAAGATCATCTGATTAACATGGAGACCATCAGAATAGTTCATCACAATGTTCTCCACTGGGAAACCCGGAAAACGGAGTTGGCAAATATATACAAAGAACTGGATCCAGATATCATAACACTTAATAGCCATGGAGCGAAACCTGACCAAACTATCAACATATCTGGTTATATAACTTACAAAATAAACTCGAGTAGTGAACGAAATGATGGCTCAGCAGTATTGATTAAGACAAATATTAAACATAAACTTGATGATGACTTCCATACAGACGTCTTAAGCCTGAAGATTTATACAAATACAGGACCAATCAACATAGCTACCACATATCTGCCCCCAAGAAGACCTTTCCTGCCGTTTCCTGATTTTCATAAACTGCTGTATAATAATGAACCCATGTATATAATTGGAGATCTAAATGCCAAGCACAGAAGACTTGGTCACAATACAGATAACAATGTGGGCAAAAACCTTATGCGATTCATAGACCATAGGATGATTCATCTAGGACCATATTTTCCCACATACTTATGTCATAATGCAGCGACTACCCCAGATATCATCATTAGCAACACTCAAACTTATCATAATACCAAAATCGAAACTGGACCACTGACATCTTCAGATCACCTTCCCGTGCTCCTTACAATAACTTCGAAAGCAATCCTTGAACCCACAGTAGAAAGACCATTATTTAATAAAGCAAATTGGGATCTCTTCAGAGAAATAGTCAACTCTGAAATCCAGAACGATTATGACTGGAGTGGTTATGAGGGAATGGAGATTGTGGACAAAAAAATAAATGACTGGTATGAAGCGATTCTAAAGGGTATACAGGGGGCAATCCCAATGGGATCGAAAAAGACCATATCAAAACCTATCATAAATAACAAAATTAGAAATATCCAAGCTTGCTTCACCAGACTTTACAACAACAGCATTAGAAACGGTTGGACCTGGGTAGATTATAACCATTATAAAAGGCTAAAACAACTACTGGTTAATGAATGCCGAGACAGCAGTAGCAAAAACTGGGAATCTAATGTCCAATACCTAATTGATAATGCAAAAAACCCTGTATCTTTTTGGCAGAAAATTAAGACAATGAGGGGGACGGCAAATACATCCCCCCCCCCATATGTTCTAGACAGTGATAATAACAAAATTTATGACAGCAAGAAAAAAGAGGAAATCTTCAGGAACATATAAAAACTTCGATAGGAGAAATGACAGAAAATGATTTAGAAATGTGCAGTACATTAAATAGTCAATTTCTTTCCGTTTTCACTAATGAAAATTTGGCACAGTTTCCAGAAGTCCGTAAGGTATATAGCGATAGTATAGAAAATAGGTTAAGTACGGTTACTATAAGTAGAAATGATGTGCTTAAGGAAATTGACAGACTGAAACCTCATAAATCGCCTGGTCCTGATGAGGTATATGCTAGAGTATTAAAAGAATGTAGGGATGAGTTAAGTTACCCATTAACATTTTTATTTAACAAGTCATTGGAGACAGGTATAGTTCCAGAAGCTTGGAAGCTTGCAAACGTAGTTCCGATCTTCAAAAAAGGTGACAAATCAATAGCATCCAATTACCGTCCCATTAGTCTTACATCAATCATAGGAAAGCTACTAGAGTCAATTATTGCTAGTAAAATTAGAAACCACTTAGATACATTTAATTTAATAAATTCTTCTCAGCATGGATTCACTCAGGGACGTTCTTGCCTTACTAATTTGCTTAGTTTTTTCTCAGAGGTATATGAAGCAGTAGATAATGACAAGTCATATGATATAATATATTTAGATTTCAGTAAAGCTTTCGACAGAGTCCCCCATGAGAGATTGATGAGAAAGGTTGAGGCGCATGGAATAGGTGGGGCGTTGTTGGGATGGATTAGGTCATGGCTAATTGGTAGGAAGCAGAGAGTCAGCATAAATGGTACGAAGTCAGAATGGGGAGCAGTCAAAAGTGGTGTCCCCCAGGGATCTGTATTAGGTCCTCTGTTGTTTGTTATATACATAAATGACCTTGATTTAGGTATAACTAGTAGGATAAGTAAATTTGCAGACGATACCAAAATGGGGAGAACAATTGATTCAGATAGAGATATAGAGTGCCTCCAAAGGGATCTAGATACCTTACACGAATGGTCAGTAAATTGGCAGATGAAGTTTAACATTGACAAATGCAAGGTATTAAAGATAGGGAAGATGCATACAAATGTTAAATATAAACTAGCTAATGTGGAATTAGAAAACTCGAATTGTGAGAAAGATCTAGGTGTGTTTGTTAGCAATGATTTGAAGCCTAGACAACAGTGTATAAGCGTTCGAAACAAGGCAAACAAGATTCTCGGGTTCATCTCAAGGAGTGTGAGTAACAGAACTGCTGATGTTATCTTAAAACTTTACTTGTCATTAGTGAGACCCCATATGGATTATGCTGTTCAATTTTGGTGTCCTTATTACAGAATGGACATAGATTCATTGGAGAGAGTACAACGTAGAATGACAAAAATGATCCATAATATTAGAAATCTTCCGTATAAAGAAAGGTTGAAGAAATTAGGCTTACATTCGTCAGAGAGACGCAGAGTTAGAGGGGATATGATAGAGGTGTTCAAGTGGGTTAGTGGGATTAACAAAGGGGACATGACAAATGTACTAAAGCTCAGTGATAGCGAAAGAACTCGTACCAATGGTTTCAAATTAGATAAATTTCGTTTCAGAAAAGATATAGGCAAATATTGGTTTGGTAACAGAGTTGTAGATGGGTGGAATGGACTACCAAGTTCTATAGTGGGATTAAAAACGATAGGGAGCTTTAAGATAAAATTGGATAAGCATATGGACGAGAAGGGTTGGGTGTGAAGGGGGATCAGCCGGGTTGGGCCAATCAGCGCTCTGCAGACCCCCGTAATCCTGCGTTAATCTCTCACCGTTTTGGTAAGATGATCCTCAGGGTATTAGAGTGTTGAGCCTATAATTGGGCCTTGTAATTGGGGTTGTGTGGGACAGGGATCTGCCTTGCTTAGGCCAATCGGCTTTCTGCAGACTCCCATTTTCTTATGTTCTTATGTTCTTATATGGAGGGATGTCTTCAAAATCTCGTAAGAGGAAAACCAAGACTTTGATGATGAAAAGGAGGAGGAGGTGCACACATACCTAAATAGGAATTTAGAAAGAACCATACCTTTCATCCATATAGACCACACCAGATTCGACAATACAAGCCAAACGACAAGAAATGCGACAATAGAAGAAGTTAAACACCTGATACACAAACTGAAAAATAACACCCCGGGTTATAGTAATATAAATAAACTTATTCTACTAAATATCCCCGAAAGAGCCCTAAAGCAACTTGTTGAGATATTTAATGATTCACTATGCCTAGGCTATTTTCCAGACAAATGGAAAAAGGGTATTATTAACTTAATACCAAAGGGATCTAAATCACCTTTCAATCCAAGAAACTATAGACCAATCACCTTATTGGAAGTACCCGGAAAATTATTAGAAAAAATCATCAATACAAGGCTAAAATCACATCTCAACCATAACAATTTACTGCCAAGCTCGCAGCATGGGTTCCGGGAACACCGAGGCACAGGCACAGCACTTTTGGTTACTTCTGAAATATTAGCCCATGCTAAGAGTCGCCGTGACCAATGCTCAATAGTTCTACGTGACGTGTCGAAGGCATTTGATAAGGTGTGGCATGAGGGACTCAAATTCAAAATATTACAACTAGGCTTACCTTCCTACTTTGAAAAAATATTATGTGATTACCTCGTGGACCGCACAGTTTGTATACGTGTGGGAACAATAATGGGGCCAGAAATAGTAATAAAAAGTGGAGTACCTCAAGGGGGAATCCTATCGCCAACCTTATACACTATTTACACCAGAGACATGCCTGAGCCTGCAATGGATTGCCATAATATCACATATGCCGACGACATAACTCAAATTATCACTTACAGAGGAAAATCAAGAAGACTTATGGCAGAGCTTGTTGGTGCAGAAATAGAAAAAATCAATGCGTTTGAAAAAAGCTGGAAAATAAAAACTAACCAGACTAAATTCGCGCTAATCAATATTGCAAACAAAAAATACGAGGAAGTAGTAGCAAACGGAGAGCTTATAGATTATGCACATAAAGGTAAAATATTGGGATTACAGATCACTACAACAGGTTATTGCAGACATGTCAAGGACTTGACAATTAAGGGGAAACAAGCATTAAGTGAGCTATACAAACTAAAAGATCTCCCACAGCATATAAAACTGCAACTTGTCAAATCCTTTGTACTACCTGTAATAGAATACCCAGCGATACCATTATGTGCCCTAAGCAAAACCCAGATATCACAGCTACAGAAAATTCAAAATAGAGCACTAAGATTCTCATTCAATGAATACTTCCCATACACTAGGACAACAGAGGAAATGCACATGGAGGCTAATATATGTCCCATGAACATAATGCACATGGAGGCTAATATATGTCCCATGAACATAAAACTAGCGGAAAGAGCAACAAATCTGGTGAGAAAATACAGTCAAATGAACGACCCCGTTATGGACTGGATACAGGGAGACCACATTGGTCACAGTTGGTTCCCCACTTCCAGGACCATTGTAGAAGCACCACTACCCGAACCAAGATTCATTTAGAATGATATGGATTCAGCTGAATTTCCGATCAATATTAGCTGGATGCACCTCAAGGCTGAACCAGGGAACACTTTAGTGTCACCTTGGCTCCAGTTGGAGTGGCTAACTGGCAATATGACCGGGAGGAAGCAGGGTAAAACCATTATATATCACTATATATCATAAGCCATTCCAGCCGAATTTCTGATCATTATTAGCCAGGTGTGTCTCAAGGCTGAGCCAAGGATCACTTCAATGTGGTCTTGGCTCTAGCTGGAGGGGTAAACTGGCGATATGATCGGGAGGAAGCAAGGCAAGATAACTTACATCACGACTGAGGCAAACTCTATCTAATTAAAACTCATCAAATTCGACCATAACTGAATATGACACTCAATATAACGGAACCGATAAGACTCAACCAGGGGAAATGCAGACGGGGGATGTGGTAGAGCACCCAGCAATACTTCCGTCAGTATCCCATGACTTACTTACCAGAGTGCTAGTACGGATCCCTCCGGGGTAGCACCGACCCTGTGAGGGAGTTGTCAGTGCCTCAAAACAATCCCACAGTACCACATAATTATAGGGGCAGTCAAGTGGCGTTGCTCTCAAGCTGGTGCACTGCTTGAGCCCTTGACTGTCCACTCAATATAGTTTTCCTAATGAAGTCAATATATATAAACAATGGTTCTCCTGCCTGGGGCCCGCCATGGCGGACCCCAGGCAGGGGACCTATCGGGCCCATCTTTCTGGAAAGGAAATATGGAGAAGCCAGGGGTGGCTGTAGTTGCTCGCGACGGGAATTTTTGCGGATACACAGTATACTTAACATAAACAATAGCTAGGCCCACCATCTTTTCATACTCTTCAACTCTTCATTTTTAACCCCCACTTGTCTTGATCTGATCTCTCTTATTTCACATCTAGTGAGTCCTCACCTCACATTCTGATTCTGATTCTTTATATTTCATTCAGCTCTGAGCTCCCATCCTGAGCACACCTACCTCACCTCTCTCTCTCACAACCAACCATTCACCATGAGTTCAGCAACTCACATCCTTGCTGGACTTGTAAAATGGTTCAATGTGAAGAAGGGGTACGGCTTCATCACCCCTGACGACGGCACCAAGGACATCTTCACCCACAAGGGCGCCATCAAGAAAAACAACCCCCTTAAGGCTGTGCCCTCCCTTGGTGATGGAGAAAGGGTGGAATTTGTGGCAGTGGCTGCTCCCAGAGGTCCTGAAGCCAGACAGGTGACGGGACCAAAGGGCACCGCTGTCAAGGACTCCACTTACGCCAGGGACCTCCTGAAGGAGGGGCAGAAGGAGTCAACCAGCAGGAGACCCACCAGGCCGAGCCCAAAATCCAATACCACATCTTTTTCCATCATAGATGTGATTATTAGGACGGCTATGGCTCTGGCTGGAGATGACACCTCCCTCCTGCAGCAGATTCTGCCCGCCCTCCTGAAGGAGAACAACCTCCCTGTAATATCCATCCCAGCCAACCTTCCAGGGAGCCACCAGAGAACACCGAGGCAGAGGAACACACCGGCTCCAAAACTTCTCCTGCCTCGCCCTCTGAATAGGAAAAACTGCCCACCACCACCTTCAGAGGGGCCTGCACCATCACCACCAGCACCCACCAAGCCGAAGGTCCTGACTCTGACTCCCTTCATCGACCTTTTCACTGGAGAATGCAAACCTGAAGAGGACAAGACTCCAGCACCACCTATGGAGGTCGAGGAAGCCCTCCCACCACCACCACCACCTTCAGTAATCACGGCTATGACTGCAACCACTACACCACCACCTGAGTTAGCAGAACATATAGAAGCAGCCTCCATGCCCACCATTGAGATTGCAAGCCCCAAAGCCAAAAAAATGAAGAAGCAGAAGAAAACACCAGCAGTAACAAAGGAGACATTACCAGCTGCAACTTCCGAGCCCCAGCCATCAACACCACAATCAGCAAAAACTCCAAAAACTCCTCACCAACTGTTCATGGAAATCTGTTATCCACACCTCGAAACAGACTTCAACATGTCCATGAGCTATGCCTACAAGGACTGCATAATACCTGAATTCCACGGATTCCTGTCCTACTGTATGGAGAATTGGAAAAGAGACGGCTGCAACTGCTACTTCCACACGAAGGACCCCAAGACCAACTACGTGACTTGCAGCGTAACAGTGGAGGAAGCTCTAAAACGCGGCTTCCCAGACCTCCCAAGAAAATAAAAACTCACCACCACCACCACCTTCACCACCATCACCCCAGCCTCACACGCCCCCGACCAGACATGGCAGATGATACCCGTGCCAGCGAGGAGCCTCCCCGAACGCGCCCCTGTCGACCTTGCCCTGGCCAGTCTCTTCAGCAGCTAAAACCAGAAAAACCCTCAGGCAGTTCCAGTCAAGCCTGGAAACCTTTTTCTCCTGCTACAATTCACTTCATCCAACTATTTCTTGTCCTATCCCCACTTCCCCCTAACCCCCTGTCACTACTCTATTTGACTTGACTTGACCTCTTATATCATTCCTTCCTTACTTGATAATGCTGGTTGTCCAGTGAAACGCGTCGTATATCCTGTATCTTCATGTACTTTAATGTAACCCTGTACCACC
>JBAKBP010030788.1:0-25249 GCA_037953745.1 Lithodes maja | reverse complement strand
CAACCTGCCCTTGTCCCCCCCACCAGGGGCGCCACCATGATTGCAAATATTTCCGATGAACCCCTCACCCTACCCAAGGGCCTTGTCATTGGAGATTTAGAGACCTTCGAAGATTACCAACCTACAAGTTCCATACCAAGTTTGCCCCCTGTTCTGCCCACGATGCCACCTCACCTGACAAAACTTCAACGTAAACAACTCTCCTCCCTCCTCCGAGAATTCACAGATGTATTTGCCCAATCTGATTTAGAAATTGGACAAACTAAAGTGGTAGAACACAGTATTCATACCGAAGGACCTCCCCTCCGCCAACCTTCACGACGAAAGAACCCTCTACAACGTCAGGAAGAAGAGAGACAAGTACAAGAAATGTTGGACGCCGGTATAGCCACGCCCTCTGTCAGTCCCTGGTCCTCTCCCGTCGTCCTAGTACGAAAAAAGGACGGATCCACAAGATTCTGTGTGGATTACAGACGCCTGAACGACGCCACCATCAAAGACGCCACGCCCTTGCCTAGAATCGATGACTCTCTAGATTCCCTGCATGGATCGAAATGGTTCACTACTCTAGACCTCCAGGCAGGATACTGGCAGGTACCCATCAAGACCAGCCACCAACAAAAGACTGCATTTTCCACCAGTGGCGGAAACCTGTACGAATTCAATGTACTCCCATTCGGTCTCTGCAATGGTCCAGCCACTTTCTCACGCCTGATGGAATCAGTCCTCAAGGGCCTCACCTGGGAAACATGCCTAGCATACTTGGACGACGTCATAGTCTACGGTAAGACCTGGGAAGAACACCTTCAGCGCCTTCGTCAGGTGTTGCTCAGAATACGAGGAGCAGGTCTCAAACTCAAACCATCTAAATGCTCAGTAGCTAGGACATCCGTGGATTTCTTAGGCCATGTGATCTCAGCCGAAGGCATCTCCCCTGACCCAAAGAAACTATCTGCAATTCAAGCACAAACTCCTCCGACCACCGTCAAGGGCATTCGCTCCTTCTTGGGTTTAGCCACCTACTACAGGAGATTTGTCAACGGGTTTGCCGAAATCGCACGTCCACTACACGAATTAACCAAGAAGAAAGAACCGTTCGTGTGGACCAAAGAAAGAGACACCGCCTTCAACACCTTAAAGACTCACCTGGTGCAAGCCCCAACCGTGGCCTTTCCAGACTACAGGCAGCCATTCCGCCTATATACGGACGTATCCTTGTATGCAATAGGCGCAGTGCTAGCCCAAATGCAAGACGGCAGAGAACACGTCATCGCTTACGCCAGCTCCATCCTCAACCCAGCCCAACGTAATTATGCAGCCACCAAGAGAGAGTGCCTGGGTGTAATCTGGGCATTAAATCACTTCCGCTCCTTTTTGATCGGCACTACAGTCGACATAATCACGGACCATCAATCTCTACAATGGCTCAGGAAATCAGAAACCAACTCTGCCCTACTTGTCCGCTGGCGAGAAACCTTAGAAGAATTTGATTTCGAAATCCATTATCGCCCCGGGAAGTTACACACAAATGCAGACGCTCTGTCACGTTTACCTGTCAAAACTGTGAACGTCGCCCAAAGCTGCTGTACAAATGGCACAAGTAACCCTCACCAACAAATTAACCAAGTTACTCCTCCCTCCAACGTTTTCTATGGCCAAGACGATACCATAGTAACCCCTCCAACCTTACGTTCGCCCCAGCTGATTCATTCATCAACAGAGGAAAATCAACTCTCCCTATTACATTCCTGGCTCAACAAGAAAAAACCCAAGTGGATTCCTAGAGAGATTTTCTACAACTTGCAGCGCGTCGGTGATCAGCTGTACACCGAGTCTGGTCACATTGCAGTGGACCCCCAAACAGCCCAAGAAATTGTGTTAATAATCCATGAAGGAAATGGGATACATCTTGGACAAGCAAAAATGCTCAAAGTCTTTCAACAGATTTATTGGACCACACGCCCCACCGCACTGACAAAGAAAATCACAGAAGCATGTAAACCCTGTAACCTAGGAAAAGACCGAACCAGGACACCCGGGCCTGCAGGTAAACTTGCCGCTGCTAAACCCTGGCAAACCCTGTCCCTGGACGTGATGGGTCCTTTCCCTTCAGTAAATGGGAAAAGATTTGTCGTCACTTTCGTAGACGTATATTCCAAGTTCATCATAGCCTGCCCTGTCAAAGATCATAGCGCACTTTCCGTGGCAGAAGTCTTAACCACGGAAATATTGGCAGTGTTTGGTCTGCCAGAAATCATTCTCAATGACAACGCACCAGAATTCACCAGTAAAGTATGGAAAAGTTTTTCTCAGCTATGCGGCATCAAGGTGTCCCATTCTTCCCCCTACTGGCCTCAAGGAAATTCCATCTGTGAGAGAAGCCACAAGACAATCAACAACCAGCTAAGAACAAGACTCATCGCCCTCCAAACTCAAGACTGGCCAGCTCAAATGAAAATGATCCAGTGGGGTATGAATTCCTGTCCTCGAGAAGATGGCATCACGCCCCACGAAAGGATTTATGGTGTGGCCCCCCTACTCCTACCTTTTAGGACGCTAGCTAAACCTTCAACCCCTACTTTGGACATCGACCATTTGCAACACCTCAAGAACGTCCTCAACACTGCACAAGTAAGCCAAGATACCGCCAAGGACGTCTCCCCACCTCAAAACCCCTATGCCATCGACGATCAAGTGATGGTTGCCAAGTTACCAGTGATAAACAAACTAGGACCTAGATATGTGGGCCCCTATAAGATCATCAAAGTGCCAAATCCCTATCAAGTCATCATTAATTATCACGGAGTGACTAGGTTATACCGAAACCGTTTTGTGAGGATTTATCGCCCCCTAATTAAGGATGAAGAAAACTCCTGGACCAACCAGCCTCCTAACCCAATACAATCGACGAAGCCCTCATCACGCCCCACTGATAGTGAGTTGCCAACAAATATTTATTCCCCACCTGTGCCTCCTCCAACCCCTTCTTATTCACGCCCACCCCCACCATCACCTCCCCCCCCCCATTCCTCCCCATCCATCGACCACATTTATGGCCTATTCCCCCTCCCACAACACCCCCCAAACTTACCCCTCACCAGACAAACCCAGAGCCGTGCCCACCCCACCCCGTCCAACACACCCCCTGCATTCGAGACTTCCGGCCAAACTCTCCCGTCGTCGTAGGCCTAAAAGCACGTCTACCACATCCGCACCCGCCTATCATCACAAGCCTTCTAGTAGTAAACAAGATGAATATTCTTCAACATTAAGTTCATCTTCAAATTCTTCCTCCCCTACCCCCCCGTCATCTTCCTCATATACGTCAAATAGTAAACAAACACCCCACTCTGCCTCTCGCCCCAAAAGCCATATGGCAAAACCCCTCACAAACCCCTCCACCTCACACACCCCATTATCCCCTCCCGGACGCCTGGCCCCACCCAATAAACCATACCCCTCAAGTATCAAGCCTAGCCCTCATTATTTACTGATCACTAAACCTAAGAAGGCCAACCCCTCAACCCCAAACCCCAAACCCCAGAGGATCTCCAACTACCCCCCACCAGTATCACCATCACCGTCGACGTCTTCCACAACCTCATCAACCCCAGTGCTAACAACTATCACAACCAGATCAGGCCGTCTGTCAAAACCCCCGGCTCGTTTTTCTTCAATTAGTCACCAACCTCACAACCCCACTCAGGGTCTTAAAGGACCCACCACCACCTCAACCTCACGCAACCTCACGCACTTAGCCGGAGAAATACGGATTGCAAATGTTACTGAAGAATATCTTATGCCAGCAACCACGAATTCGGACACCCCTATTCCCGTTTTGTGGTCAACTGCTATACTACCCTCGCCAGCTGACCGAGGGAGGAAACCACAGTCCTCTCCAACCACCCTCACTTCCCCTCTACCCTCGACAGTGTCAACACGAAACTTCACCTCCTCTGTAAGAAAAAACATGACGACTTCTGAGAAAGCAAGCCAAACCAAGCCTCCCACAACCCCTCTACATGACAAGTTCATCACAAAAGTTTTGTGGGTCCAAGCCAATGACCAAGCAACAAGGATGCAGTGGCCTGACTTACTCAACAAAGCACTGGCAAACTATCAACGTGAATCCTACCTGAAAATATTTACTGTAATGGACAGACCACCTGACAACAGGTCATCAATTTGGTGGAAACATCTAGCTGACTGCGAACATTATCTACGTGACCACAACCTGTGGATTTTTTATTTGCAGTCACGAGGTCGTGACTTTCACGAGGAAGAAGGTAGTGAAATAACGGAGAAACAGTTACCCAAACATTCACCACCATCAAGCCGTTTTCCCTCTCATCCTACCACACCTCCTCATCACAGTGGAAGAATGGGAAACCATGGCCGAGTAGAGGAAAGAACCAGGAACGAAAGGACCCGCGGACACCACCAGGTGACGCAATGGAGGCAGGGTTCCCCTCCACACCGCCAGGGGAGAAACCACTCATCTCCCTGTACCAACAATGATATATCCTACAGATCCGGAACACGAATTGCCACCATCAATATGACACGTCCTCCAACACCAGAAGGAAATTTAATCATCACCATCAACAATTCCAAGGTCCAGGAAAATAACAGCAAGAAACGTAAAAGGCAAGACCCCCAACTCATCAAGGACACAACAGCCAGCCCAGACAAACGTGCTCGGGCTGTTACCAAGGAGAAGGACTGTCCTCCAACACCAGGAAAGGATATAATCGTCAACCAGGACAATGCCAAAGCACCAGGAAAAGAGAGAAGTGAGATAGACAGGCGACAACAAGAATGGCACCACCAACACCGTATCTACCCCCGCCCTTGTTACCCGCCCCCGCGTCCACTCTGGGACAAAAGAAACAAGAGGGTAGGGTCTAGGCAGTTCCCCCCCACTCCAAACCACAAGGAAGTAACCATCCCAAGTTACCAGTTGCTAGGTGCCATTTTGGCCCCTAATCCACCCACCGACCTGGCCAGGTAAAAAGGTGCAGATATACTCCCACCAATTTTATTTAAGTATCTCAATCTAGAGCTGTTCTTGACACCCCGGGTAAAAGGACAGATTCGAAAGTTGAGGACACAGTGGAAGAATTGGTTCAGTTGATCGCAAAGGCGTAGACACAATTACGAGACTGTGGTCACCCATTATACTAATTATATTTAGTGGGTATCAACAAGCTGGTTTATTAGAGCCTTCTGGGTGAAGTAATCTAATATTCTCGGCCTACCTCAACCCCGGCGCTATTGTGGATACAAGCAGACAGTCAGGTGCTAACTTGCTTTATCCAGGATAGACCAAACCACAAGAAATTCATCAAAGTACTTATAAAGACCAGAGTAGACAGGAGTTCACTCCTGCGTTCGCTCGATGCTATTTTGTCACGGCTTGGGCTAGGCAATTTAGTTATTTAAGGTCCCAAACCAAAGTGCTCGAGTTACACTGTGGGAACCCAGTGGCGTCAGGACAACCCCACGGCCAGCGGATCTACCCCAGATTGGATTACTAATTCTACACCCATTGGATTAATTATTCTACACATCGAAAGTGAAGTTATTATACCGTAAAAATTATAGAAGATCTAACTGTGAAAAGAAATTATACTTGGCGTATTGTCAGAGAGAAAGTATATAAAGATCGAAAGTGAAAGTAATTAAAATATATCTACTGCGTATATGATAAAACGTATTCTGGAAACATCGGATACTACGCACGTATATAAAAGCGAGAGAAAGGAAGCTCTAGTGAAACTCAAAGAAATTAGGGAAGTACTGATAATAATTCTTCTAAAATTAATAACAAATAAATTCAAGTTAACTTATGCGTAAGCACCACAGTGATTTAACCTCAGGAAAAATAATTACGTTTAGCTCCCAAATACCAGAACCACTCTACGCAGGTAAATACCAATAGTTCACATATCTGATTACTATATAACCTTTCTAAGCACAAGTGTAAATCCTCGATTGAAAGGAGTGCTACTCTTATCTCTGAAATAAATACAGGACAAGTGTAATCTTTCAGTTAGAAAGCGGTCCCTAATCCTTACTTAGATGCTACATAGAACAATCCAGTCTTGCGAGTCAGACGTAGGGGAGCCTCGTTCGTTCACTTTAATTGTTTTGTTCTTGACCATTATTGTTCTAGCTTTTACGTATGCGATGTTCTTGTGCAAATAAACGGAATATGAATACACGTATTGTGATAATTATCCTCTATTGTCTTTCTGTGTCTGTGGTAAAACAACATAACTTCTCCAGTTAGGAAGAGCCCACTTGATCAAAACCAATTAAAACTCCAGTAAAAACCAGGCATAACAATTAGGGTGACAGGTCAGTTGAACCAGTGCCACTTTAACCAGTGTCACTTCAACCAGTGACCAGTTTAACCAGGTTGGGTTAGTTAGGTTACAGTAGGTTAGGTTACTGGTTAAAATGATCACTGGTTGAAATGGTCACTGGTAGAAGTGGTCACTGGTTGAGTTAGCACTGGTTAAAGTGGCACTGGTTCAACTGACATGGAACCTATTAGTAGTAGTAGTAGTAGTAAGAGTATTAGTTTTATAATATTATGTGCTAACTATTATAAGCTATCAATGTATTATAAGTTATTATCATTACTACCGGTATTATCTGCTTAATCCTTACTATTAAGTGTTATCAAAATATTCCATGAATGTACGGTCGCGCTAATAAGTTATGTCCCAGCTGTCATTACGTTTGGCTTGCTCTGTGCTGTATTAATGTCTGTCAGATGTTGAATAGAGTGGGTAAGTGTAGGAACATGTTGGTATGTTTCACTCAAGCTAATAAGTCATGTACCAGCTGTCATTACGTTTGGCTTGCTCTGTGCTGTATTAATGTCTGTCAGATGTTGAATAGGGTGGGTAAGTGTAGGAACATGTTTGTATATTTCACTCGATACGAAGGAATGAAGCTTAGATATTGCTGATACCAATTATTGATCAAAACATACTTGGTGCCGAGACATGACTTATTAGCGCGACTGTACATAGTGTTGTGTATTTAGTATTCCTAGGGGTTGGTTGAGACTTGTGTTGAGTACAAACAAGGCAATGGAGAGGCTAGATAGAGACTTATTGTGTGTGTGTGTGTGTATGTGGGTGTGTGTCTGTGTGTGTGTGTGTGTGTGTGAGAGAGAGGGAGAGAGGTAGATAAAAGAAAGGGAAGGGAGAGGATGCAATTATAAGCGTGGTGAAAGGTACATTGTGAGTGGGTGTTACTCAGTTACTTGTTCGTCAAGGGGAATCTACGCAATGCGAGCTAAGCTCATTATTATCGCGCCTCCTTAACTGGGAATGTATTGCGTGAAATGCATGTTAAGTGTTTTATGAACTGTTGGAATGGCTGTGGATGTGTGTGTAGTCTGTATTTTAGCCAATTGGCGACATCGGAAACGAAGGCTTAGGGTGGATCTGTACGGTACCATTCTGACTATAGACGGTACCGTCTCGCCCGAAGGCTTAGGTAGCCATCAGCTTAGGTGAATCATATGATACCCATCTCGCCTTGTACCATTTTTGCCAACCCCAGATGGGACGTCACAACATCGTCCACTTATTCCAGGTACCTATTTACAGCTAGGTGAACTGAGGCTAACACATGAAAGGAGACTAGCCCAATTTGTCTCCGCCCGGCCGGGGATTGAACCCCCGACCCATCGTGTGTGAGACGAGAGCTCTACCTACTAGGCTACGGGCTGTGTGTGGGGGGATGGGTGTTAAACGGTACATGTGTGTGTGTGTGTATGTTTGTGTGTGTGTCATGTGTGTGGGGAGGGGGAAGGGGGTTAAAGGATCCATGTGTGTGTGTGGGGGGAGGGGGGTTAAAGGGTACATGTGTGTGTGTGGGGGGGGGGGGGGGAAGGGGGGTTAAAGGGTACATGTGTGTGTGTGGGGGGGGGGGAAGGGGGGTTAAAGGGTACATGTGTGTGAGAGGGGGTTAAAGGGTACATACATGTGTGTATAATTATGTGTGTGCTTTGTTTGTGCGTGTGTGTGTGGGCGAGAGTATAATATTACCGGTAGGTTCACTAGACTCTCTACAACAAGCAGCCTCTTGAAGATCAGACTAGAGTAGATCTTGTGTTGCTTGATTTCTACTTTACTATCTCCTTTTCTTACTCTCTTATCCCCGGGTTCCTTTATTTTTATTCCTCCACCTCCTCCTCCCCTCTTCACTCCTCCCCCTCTCCTCCCCCCTCCCTCCTCCTCTTCCCAACCAACTCTTCTGTCGTCTTTAAGAATATTTGGGTGACCCACTTCTGAGTTCCCCGTTTTCGTTTCGGTTTTGTGATAGATTGTCGTAGTTGTAGTTGATTGATTGTGGTTGTTTGTGGTAGATGGTGGTAGTTGTGATTTGTTTGGTTGTGGTAGTTGGTGGTAGTTGTAGTTGTTTGGTTGTGGTAGTTGGTGGTAGTTGTAGTTGTTTGGTTGTGGTAGTTGGTGGTAGTTGTAGTTGTTTCCCAGACAATTTAAATGACCTACGTATTGTGAAAAACCTGTTATCCTCCGGTAAATTGCTGGGGTGAGCGAGTGAAGTGAGAGACAGTGAATTATGTGTTTCTTAAATATAATAATGCTGCATTGAGTTAGTATAATAATGCTGCATTGAGTTAGTATAATAATGCTGCATTGAGTTAGTATAATAATGCTGCATTGAGTTAGTATAATAATGCTGCATTGAGTTAGTATAATAATGCTGCATTGAGTTAGTATAATAATGCTGCATTGAGTCAGTATAATAATGCTGCATTGAGTCGGTATATAAATGCTGCATTGAGTTAGTATAATAATGCTGCATTGAGTCCGTATATAAATGAATGTGTAGCAGGCTCTATCCCCAGACTGTCTGGCTCAGCAGTCCAGAGTCCGGTAGACCGAAGCCGCTCCAGATGCTCAGGGCCCCGAAAGGGTCAGGGTGAGATGAGATCCGTCTCTGAGAGGGCAGCGGGGGAGGGGATCATCAGCCCACGGGCTTGCACTCCCGGGCCAATGCCCCCACCGTCTGCAGCCCCCCTTGCAGTGCCACACAATTGGTCGATCTTGCCAGCACCTACAAGGAAAGTAAAAACAGTTGTGTTAGATGTTGGTATTTAACCCTTAATTGGCAGCGCGCAACATATGTCGAGTGAAATAAATTTGGACTATGTGGCGGTGCACAACAGCTGTCAAGTGCCATTTTCAGCACGTAATGTTGCTGAGAGAGAGAGCTGAGCGGTGGGACGAGCGTAGTAACCTTATGACCGCTCCCCACGATCACCGTGGACCTACTGAACCTTATCCCACCCTTCTCCCCCCCTTTCTCACTCGCTACACAGGGAATTATGTACGGAAATTACCTTATTTTAGGGTTTTTGCACTTGTGTTGCACGATCGTTGCAAGAGAACCAGCGGTCGTACAAGGATGGTTCGGGTGTCATTGGAAAGCTCTGTTTATGCCCTTTCAGGGATAGATACTTGTTTTACGCTCTGGATCTTGTTTATGCATGAAAATGAGCACGGAAACAACCCTATTTAGGGTAAAAAAAAACCGCTGTGCAGTACGGTGTAAAATACACACCACCCGCTCTTAATGCGTTAATGCTATTTTTAGACCACTCACTTAACGCCTAGAATAACTAGAATAACTGGTGTTACGGTATATCAATTAAACCTTCACACCGCTCAGAAACAAGTGTGAAAGAAGTGGTTAAACTCCTCATTTGTGCGATAATTAAAGATGTAAGCTTATGTTGCCTTATGGGGAACTTGGAAGAGAATCGACCACTCTCATTAAACGAAAATGGTCCTTCTTTAGAATTTTTTATTTATTTTTTTATTTTTTATTTTTATTTTGTTATTTTTATTTTTAAACAAGCCCAGCAAGGAACGGTACTTTTTTTTGTTTTTGTTCCTTTGTTACAGAGTGGGGTTCCTTGTGGGTGAATAATAACACTACTGGCTTGACACGTGTAAACAAAAGCCAGTCAGCCACCCCCAGAAAAGAAAAAAAATAAATAAAATAAATGAGGAATGGGCCTGAGTCAATAGATAGATAGATAGATGTATAGAGTCAATAGATAGATAGATAGATGTATAGAGTCAATAGATAGATAGATAGATGTATAGAGTAAATAGATAGATAGATAGATGTATAGCGTAAATAGATAGATAGATAGATGTATAGCGTAAATAGATATAGATGTATAGAGTAAATAGATAGATGTATAGAGTAAATAAATAGATAGATAGATGTATAGAGTAAATAGATAGATGTATAGAGTAAATAGATAGATGTATAGAGTAAATAAATAGATAGATAGATGTATAGAGTAAATAGATAGATATATAGAGTAAATAGATAGATGTATAGAGTAAATAAATAGATAGATAGATGTATAGAGTAAATAAATAGATAGATAAATGTATAGAGTAAATAGATAGATAGATGTATAGAGTAAATAAATAGATAGATAGATGTATAGAGTAAATAGATAGATAGATAGATGTATAGAGTAAATAGATAGATAGATAGATGTATAGAGTAAATAGATAGATAGATAGATAGATGTATAGCGTAAATAGATAGATAGATGTATAGAGTAAATAGATAGATAGATAGATGTATAGAGTAAATAGATAGATAGAGTAAATAGATAGATAGATAGATGTATAGCGTAAATAGATAGATAGATAGATGTATAGAGTAAATAGATAGATAGATAGATGTATAGAGTAAATAGATAGATAGATAGATGTATAGAGTAAATAGATAGATAGAGTAGATAGATAGATAGATGTATAGCGTAAATAGATAGATAGATAGATGTATAGAGTAAATAGATAGATAGATAGATGTATAGAGTAAATAGATAGATAGATAGATGTATAGCGTAAATAGAGATAGATAGATGTATAGAGTAAATAGATAGATAGATAGATGTATAGAGTAAATAGATAGATAGAGTAAATAGATAGATATATGTATAGCGTAAATAGATAGATAGATAGATGTATAGAGTAAATAGATAGATAGATAGATGTATAGAGTAAATAGATAGATAGAGTAAATAGATAGATAGATGTATAGAGTAAATAGATATATAGATAGATGTATAGAGTAAATAGATAGATAGATGTATAGAGTAAATAGATAGATAGATGTATAGAGTAAATAGATATATAGATAGATGTATAGAGTAAATAGATAGATGTATAGAGTAAATAGATAGATAGATGTATAGAGTAAATAGATAGATGTATAGAGTAAATAGATAGATAGATGTATAGAGTAAATAGATAGATAGATGTATAGAGTAAATAGATAGATAGAGTAAATAGATAGATAGATAGATGTATAGCGTAAATAGATAGATAGATAGATGCATAGAGTAAATAGATAGATAGATGTATAGCGTAAATAGATAGATAGATAGATGTATAGAGTAAATAGATAGATAGATAGATAGATGTATAGAGTAAATAGATAGATAGATGTATAGAGTAAATAGATAGATAGATGTATAGAGTAAATAGATAGATGTATAGAGTAAATAAATAGATAGATAGATGTATAGAGTAAATAGATAGATAGATAGATGTATAGAGTAAATAGATAGATAGATAGATGTATAGAGTAAATAGATAGATAGATAGATAGATGTATAGCGTAAATAGATAGATAGATGTATAGAGTAAATAGATAGATAGATAGATGTATAGAGTAAATAGATAGATAGAGTAAATAGATAGATAGATAGATGTATAGCGTAAATAGATAGATAGATAGATGTATAGAGTAAATAGATAGATAGATAGATGTATAGAGTAAATAGATAGATAGAGTAAATAGATAGATAGATAGATGTATAGCGTAAATAGATAGATAGATAGATGCATAGAGTAAATAGATAGATAGATGTATAGAGTAAATAGATAGATAGATGTATAGAGTAAATAGATATATAGATAGATGTATAGAGTAAATAGATAGATGTATAGAGTAAATAGATAGATAGATGTATAGAGTAAATAGATAGATGTATAGAGTAAATAGATAGATAGATGTATAGAGTAAATAGATAGATAGATGTATAGAGTAAATAGATAGATGTATAGAGTAAATAGATAGATAGATGTATAGAGTAAATAGATAGAGTAAATAGATAGATAGGTAGATGTATAGCGTAAATAGATAGATAGATAGATGCATAGAGTAAATAGATAGATAGATGTATAGCGTAAATAGATAGATAGATAGATGTATAGAGTAAATAGATAGATAGATAGATAGATGTATAGAGTAAATAGATAGATAGATGTATAGAGTAAATAGATAGATAGATGTATAGAGTAAATAGATAGATAGATGTATAGAGTAAATAGATAGATAGATGTATAGAGTAAATAGATAGATGTATAGAGTAAATAGATAGATAGATGTATAGAGTAAATAGATAGATAGAGTAAATAGATAGATAGATAGATGTATAGCGTAAATAGATAGATAGATAGATGCATAGAGTAAATAGATAGATAGATGTATAGCGTAAATAGATAGATAGATAGATGTATAGAGTAAATAGATAGATAGATAGATAGATGTATAGAGTAAATAGATAGATAGATGTATAGAGTAAATAGATAGATAGATGTATAGAGTAAATAGATAGATAGATGTATAGAGTAAATAGATAGATGTATAGAGTAAATAGATAGATGTATAGAATAAATAGATAGATAGATGTATAGAATAAATAGATAGATAGATGTATAGAGTAAATAGATAGATAGATGTATAGAATAAATAGATAGATAGATAGATGTATAGAGTAAATAGATAGATAGATGTATAGAATAAATAGATAGATAGATGTATAGAGTAAATAGATAGATAGATGTATAGAGTAAATAGATAGATAGATGTATAGAGTAAATAAATAGATAGATAGATAGATGTATATAATGTATGTGTGTATGTATGTATGTATATACTGAGACACATACCCCATAGCTGGGGGTGGCAGACTCGAGACAGAACTCGGACAGAAACGCATTTAAAGTTCCAATTCTTAGGGTTCGGGACCACTTTTGCGTTCCCTCACCCCTTTCTCTGTCTCGTCTAGTAGGTGAAGTCTACAAGGGGAGGACACCACACCACACCCAGAACATAAACATCTACTTATTTCTAAACCATTACACCACCAAGACAGTTAACCCTTTCTGTACCTTGTTGATGGGCTGGTCTATCAGAGTGAGAACTGAGCGATCTCTGCCATACCCATAGCTTACTCTGACTGTTCCTTTTACTTATATATTTTCTAGATCTCGAGTTGCGGCATCTCTTCCGTGGATTGACCTCTCTACTGCCAACCTAGAGATTGGCAGATTTTTTTTTTTTTTTTTTTTTTCTATGTGATTGAGGGAGGCAAAAGGCATAACTGCCTATAGCGAGTGCCTCCCCCATAGTTGAAAGAGTGACAGGGCCAAAATCAAGGGACGTTCGAGCCAAAATGCCTGGACACACGGAGTTTGAAGCAATTTAAGTCATAGGAAGAGGGAAAGACTGATTCTGGGAGAGAGTTCCAGAGCTCAGATGTTGAGTAGAAGAAAGTTTGAGAGTAACGTTTCACTCTTGGGTTGGAGAGTTGCACAGAGTAGGGGTGGGATTGAGTTGCAAGACGGGTACCACGTGCCCTACGTAAAGGAGGTGGTATGCACTGGGATAGCTCTGAGGAACACTGATTATTATAGTAGCGATAGAATAGCGAGAGAGATGCAACATTGCGGCGGAGAGAGAGAGATTGCAGAGAGTTGGTGAGTGGACGGGAGTTAATGATACGAAAGGCCTTCCTTTCAACTTTGTCTAGGAGAGCGGTGTGAGAGGAACCTCCCCACACATGTGAACAATACTCAATACAAGGGCGCACTATGCCCCTGTACAGAGCAAGAAGCTGTGCAGGGGAAAAGAACCCCGTAAGGCGGTTGAGCACACCCAGCTTCTGGGAGGCTGCCTTAGCAAGACTGGTAATATGGTCCTTCCAAATGAGAGCAGAAGAAAAAGAGACACCAAGAATATTGAGAGAAGATGAAGGGTTGATTTTTGTATTGTTGAAGAATAAGGGATAGTCCGCTGGGAGATCCTGACGGGTAGATAGATGGAGAAATTGGGTTTTGGAAGCATTAAAGTTAACAAGGTTTTCTCTGCCCCAATTGGAAATAGTATTTAGATCAGAATTTAAGAGTTCTATGGCTTCATTACGTTTGTCGTTGAGGGATTGCTGGCTGGGGCGTTCTGAAAAACTAATGGAGTAGTGTAAGGTTGAGTCGTCTGCGTATGAATGGATGGGAATTAAGGTACAGTTAAGGAGATCATTTATAAAAATTAGAAAGAGAATAGGAGATAGGACAGAGCCCTGAGGAACACCGGAGTTTATAGGGTGAGGAAGTGAACAATGGCCGTCCACAACCGCAGCTATGGAACGGCCGGAAAGGAAATTAGAGACAAAGGCACAGATGGAGGGATAGAAACCGAAGGAGGGTAGTTTAGAAATTAAAGATTTATGCCAGACTCTATCGAAGGCTTTCGATATGTCTAGTGCAATAGAAAAAGCAATAGATTGGGAGCCAAAGCGTCACATTTTTCCTTTGCCCCTCAACTTTCCTTTCATAGGTGTTAAGGGGCACAGGGCCCTGGGTGGGGCTTTGGTTTCCCGGGCGTTTCCACATCCTCCTCGCCTGGCAGCGGCCTCGGTTACCTGGGCATTCTTAGTGGTAAAGCAGGGAGGGTTCTGTGGGGGCGCTTGGTTATGTCCTTGGCCTTGCTCGGGACCTTGGGGCTGTTCGGTCAAACAGCCATGGGAACAACAATAACAACAACAACTAATGACCTTTTTTGTATGTTTGCAGAACTGTCTGAAGAATGGGCAACGATACGTGAACCAGTGGTTGACGGGGTGACCTTCTACTGCAAGTACCTGGGTTCGACCATGGTGGACGACCCGAAAGGCGAGGCGGCGACGGCGGAGGCCATCAAGCTCATCATCCACACGGCCAAACAGGTGGCCAGGAAGCCGGAGAGAGTCGCTCTACATGTCTCACTCCAGGGTATCAAGATGGAGGATTCTAACACCAGTGACCTCATGTTGCATACATCTATATATAAGTGAGTACAGTTCAATGGCTCAGTACATTTATTATATATATTAAGGGGTTTGTATCCATTCGGCCCCATTCAGCCTACTGTTTTAAGACTTTTATCCCCATCCAGATGTCGATTTCTTCCTGGCGAGCGATAGCGAGCCACCATATGAAGAAATCCGGCTTCGCCGGAGAAATTTTTCTATCAAAAAATTTACAAATTTAGCTTGCTGTCAAAACAAAAATGTGTACCGTATATACTTGCTCGCTACCGCTCGCCAGGAAAATATTGACACCTGGATGGGGGTAAACGTCTTAAAACAGTTGGCTGAATGGGGCCGAATGGATACAAGCCAAAGAGAGAGGGAGAGAGAAAGCGAAAAAAAGCGAGGTGGGCTCCCTTAAAGAACACCTCGTTCTTAACATTAATTTAGGTGCGTATGTTCTGGGTGTAGTGTCCCGAGTTGGAATCCCGGGAGGACCATATGCTTTCATTCGTTTATTCAAGTACATTGGGGTTTGTAATTGATGATTAATGTTAACCCTTTCACGCACATATGACGCAGAGGTTGCCAGATTAGCAATAATAAATAGAGTTCTCTCACTCTTATAATTACCTCTCCAAAATTAGTTTTCTGCCCACAGCTAACTCAAAGACAACTGCAGAGGTTGAAGTAACTAAACTAAAGGTTTATAAATACCCCTGATGGTAACAAAGGCTTTAAAGTATCCCTAATAGGCTCAACACAGCTAACTCAAAGACAACTGCAGAGGTTGAAGTAACTAAACTAAAGGTTTATAAATACCCCTGATGGTAACAAAGGCTTTAAAGTATCCCCAATAGGCTCAACACAGCTAACTCAAAGACAACTGCAGAGGTTGAAGTAACTAAACTAAAGGTTTATACATACCCCTGATGGTAACAAAGGCTTTAAAGTATCCCCAATAGGCTCAACACAGCTAACTCAAAGACAACTGCAGAGGTTGAAGTAACTAAACTAAAGTTTTATAAATACCCCTGACGGTAACAAAGGCTTTAAAGTATCCCTAATAGGCTCAACACAGCTAACTCAAAGACAACTGCAGAGGTTGAAGTAACTAAACTAAAGGTTTATAAATACCCCTGATGGTAACAAAGGCTTTAAAGTATCCCCAATAGGCTCAACACAGCTAACTCAAAGACAACTGCAGAGGTTGAAGTAACTAAACGAAAGGTTTCTAAATACCCCTGATGGTAACAAAGGCTTTAAAGTATCCCTAATAGGCTCAACACAGCTAACTCAAAGACAACTGCAGAGGTTGAAGTAACTAAACTAAAGGTTTATAAATACCCCTGACGGTAACAAAGGCTTTAAAGTATCCCCAATAGGCTCAACACAGCTAACTCAAAGACAACTGCAGAGATTGAAGTAACTAAACTAAAGGTTTATAAATACCCCTGATGGTAACAAAGGCTTTAAAGTATCCCCAATAGGCTCAAAATCGCGTCATATGTCGGAGAGGGTTAAGAACGGGGTGTTACTTATATATTACGGAGGTTATTTATGTAGTTAGCTATAAGATTTATTTATGTAGTTAGCTATAAGATTTATTTATGTAGTTAGCTATAAGATTTATTTATGTAGTTAGCTATAAGATTTATTTATGTAGTTAGCTATAAGATTTATTTATGTAGTTAGCTATAAGATTTATTTATGTAGTTAGCTATAAGATTTATTTATGTAGTTAGCTATAAGATTTATTTATGTAGTTAGCTATAAGATTT
This sequence comes from Lithodes maja, assembly GCA_037953745.1. NCBI lineage: Eukaryota > Metazoa > Arthropoda > Malacostraca > Decapoda > Lithodidae > Lithodes > Lithodes maja. The sequence continues at coordinate 8,317 of JBAKBP010030788.1, read as the reverse complement.
ATTTATGTAGTTAGCTATAAGATTTATTTATGTAGTTAGCTATAAGATTTATTTATGTAGTTAGCTATAAGATTTATTTATGTAGTTAGCTATAAGATTTATTTATGTAGTTAGCTATAAGATTTATTTATGTAGTTAGCTATAAGATTTATTTATGTATTATGTGTTTCGTCGTGCACCTAAAATATAGGTATTATTGACGAGATTGTGTCCAGGCATTTAGGCTCGAACGTCCCTTGATTTTAGTCCTGTCACACTTTCAACTCTGGGGGAGGCACTCGCTACAGGCAGTTCTACCTTTTGTCTCCCTCACTCCCATAGAAACAGAAAATACTGTATAAAATTTGTCACAACTTCATTGATAAGAATGATATATATAAATACAAAAATATATGAATAATTAATAGTGTATGCCTGTTTGTGGTCAGCATTATGGATTGTTATGACCGCTGCAGTGGCGTCATCGAGACATATCCTTGTTTATATACGGTAGGCCTTGTTCACACCCAATACGTACCTGTGACGTCACCGTGTCCTTGTTTATATAAGCCTTGTTCACACCCAATACGTACCTATGACGTCACCGTGTCCTTGTTTATATAGGCCTTGTTCACACCCCATACGTACCTATGACGTCACCGTGTCCTTGTTTATATAGGCCTTGTCCACACCAAATACGTACCTATGAGGTCACCGTGTCCTTGTTTATATAGGCCTTGTTCACACCCAATACGTACCTATGACGTCACAGTGTCCTTGTTTATATAGGCCTTGTCCACACCCAATACGTACCTATGACGTCACTGTGTCCTTGTTTATATAGGCCTTGTCCACACCCAATACGTACCTATGACGTCACCGTGTCCTTGTTTATATAGGCCTTGTCCACATCCAATACGTACCTATGACGTCACCGTGTCCTTGTTTATATAGGCCTTGTTCACACCCAATACGTACCTATGACGTCAGTGTCCTTGTTTATATAGGCCTTGTTCACACCCAATACGTACTTATGACATCACCGTGTCCTTGTTTATATAGGCCTTGTTCACACCCAATACGTACCTATGACGTCACAGTGTCCTTGTTTATATAGGCCTTGTTCACACCCCATACGTACCTATGACATCACCGTGTCCTTGTTTATATAGGCCTTGTTCACACCCAATACGTACATATGACGTCACCGTGTCCTTGTTTATATAGGCCTTGTCCACACCCCATACGTACCTATGACGTCACCGTGTCCTTGTTTATATAGGCCTTGTTCACACCCCATATGTACCTATGACATCACCGTGTCCTTGTTTATATAGGCCTTGTCCACACCCAATACGTACCTATGACGTCACCGTGTCCTTGTTTACACCCAACCAGTGTTGCCAATTGAGCTACTTTCCCGCTAGATCTAAGAGGTATTTACTTCGGTTCCATGTCATCTCAACCAGTAGACCATTTCAACCAGTAGCTCTCAGCCAGTGCCAAAATAAAGTAATAACCTAACCTAACCTAACCTAACTGTATTGGTTGATGTGGTACTGGTTGAGAGCTACTGGTTGAAATGGTCTACCGGTCACCATTTACTTCGATCTAGAGACAAATTATTTTCATCTAGCGACAGGAATTCTAGCGATATACGGCAGATTTGAGCTATATTGTAGAGATTGTGCCATTACTCGAGCTATTTTCGGCATTTATTTGTTTGTAGATTTGAGCCATTTTAGAGCGATACTGAAGAGATTGTGGCACTATTCTAGCGATCTCTGGCATTAAGGGGACAGTGGCTGTTTGCTTGGTCTTATTAATTCATGTATTCATATTTATTTTTAGTTTCCTAGCTAGACCTCCAAGTTTCGAAAAAAAAAAAAAAAAAAAAAAAACTTCAAGATACATTTGTAAATTTTTCGGTAGAAAAATGTCCCGGCCAAAGGCCGATTCCTCTTCAAATTACAGGCTCGCTATCGCTCGCCAGGAAAAAATCGACACCTACATGGCACGAATGGTCCTAATATTGACAAAAACATGGGGTGGAAGGTCATAAAAATCCCCAAACAAATGGAACTAACGTCTTAACATCTCTAAACTAGTGGGGCTAAACAATAGGAAAAAAGGGGTCCAGAAAAACCGGTCTGTCTCCCCTCAATTCACGATCTAGCCCACTGGATTTGGTATGATGAACTCTGCTGCCACCCAATACGTAACAATGACGTCACTGTGGCCTTGTGTATTTAAGGGCTTTCTCCACAACCATTGCTGTACCTATGACGTTAATTACGGGGAGATAGGGGGTCGTTTTTCTGGCTCTTTCTCCCTCATGTTTAGCCCCATTAGGTTTTGAGATTTTAAGACGTTCGGCCCATTAGTTTGTCGATTTAATGATCTTTCGCCCCATTTCTTGGTCAATATTTAGACTTTTCGTGTCATTTAGGTGTCGATTTTTTCCTGGCGAGCGAAAGAGAGCCTGTAATTTAAGAGGAACCAGTTTTCTATCGAAAAAGGTATAAATTTATCTTGAAGGAGGTTCTTTGGGCTGGGGAGGGGGTTTCTTAAGGGGAGGTTTTTAGTGAGTTTCCTAGACTTCCATCAAGCTTGAAATTACACCCCCTTTGACACCCTTTCAAGATAAATTTGTACATTTTTCTACCGAAAAATGTCCCGGCCAAAGGCCGGTTCCTCTTAATTTACAGGCTCGCTATCGCTCGCCAGGAACAAATCGACACCTAAATGGGACGACAGGTCTTAAGTCATATGAATGGGGTGAAATGTCTTAAAATCGCCAAACTAATGTGGGCAAACGTCTTAAAATCTCAAAAAACAATGGGGCTAGACATGAGGGAGAAAGGGGTCAAGAAAAAAGTCCCTCCAGTGGAAATCTCCCCTTAAGCCGGTATCACACGAGCGCTTTTTCCCTTAACATTTATCCTCAACACTGGTCTGGCAGCTTATGTAGTCCAGCTATAAACTATATCGGTTGCCTTCTATCACCAGTCTAAGTGTCCGATACCAGTGCAAAATATTCCAGAAATGTTGCCAGAAAAATGTTGATCATGGAATGTTGACTATAAAAGCTCTCGTGTGATACCGGCTTAAGGGGAGGTTTTTAGTTTGGTCCCTAGGTATCCATCAAGCTTAAGATTACACCCCCTTGAGCCCCTTTCAAGATAAATTTGTACATTTTTCGGTAGAAAAATGTCCGGCTGAAAGCCGGTTCCTCTTAAATTACAGGCTCGCTATCGCTCGCCAGGATAAAATCAACACCTAAATGGCACGAAAGGTCTTAATATGGGGTGAAAGTTCTTAAAATCGCTAAACTAATGGGGCAAACATTTTATAATATCAAAAGCAATGGGGCTAAACTTGAGGGAGAAAGGGGTCAAGAAAAAAATCCCTCTAGTGGATATCTCCCCTTAAGAATCGATAATTCAGATGCTAAAGGAGAAACACTTGACCATAATTTTGTCCAGCTGATCGTAAATTGAATCTTGTTAGTAGCTGATGTCTCGATACTTAAGGGGAGATCTCCACTTCAGAGGGTTTTTTTCTTGACCCCTTTCTCCCTCAGGTTGAGCCCCATTGCTTTTGATATTATAAAATGTTTGCCCCATTAGTTTAGCGATTTTAAGAACTTTCACCCCATATTAAGACCTTTCGTGCCATTTAGGTGTCGATTTTATCCTGGCGAGCGATAGCGAGCCTGTAATTTAAGAGGAACCGGCTTTTTCTACCTAAAAATGTACAAATTTATCTTGAAAGGGACTCCAGGGGGTGTAATTTTAAGGTTGATGGAGGTCTAGGGAACAAAGTAAATACCTCCCCTTAATGGACATATATGAAACTACTATGGCGGTGTGTCGTATTAATGCCAAGTTTTCAGAATAACTATCATCTTTCGCTACAAAATCTACCTTATAGACGAGTAACACAGATAGAAACATGATAATTTACCCTCAGCTGGAAAACATAGACTAGAGAGAGAGAGAGAGAGAGAGAGAGAGAGAGAGAGAGAGAGAGAGAGAGAGAGAGAGAGAGGAAGGAGTGTGTTAGAGTGAAAAAGAGAGTGAGTGTGTGAGAGGGGGGGGGAGAAGGAGTGTGTGTGTGTGTGAGAGTGAAAGAGAGAGAGTGAGAGAAAGAGAGGGGGGAAGGAATGTGTGTGTGAGAGTGAAAGAGAGAGTGTGAGTGAGAGTGAGAATTAGTGAGATAGACAGATGTTAGGGAGAGAGAGAGAGAGAGAGAGAGAGAGAGAGAGAGAGAGGGGGTGGTGGTGGTGGTGGAGCGGGTATAGGAAACTCTATAACCTTGGTATAATGCACCATACAGTCAGTCAACCACGCCTTGTTAGTACTATATCCAGGTCAATTAAGCTGCAACAATTTAATATATATTAATTCACATGTTTTTCATATAAGTAAAATTTACGCACATGGAGCAGACATAATGCTTTATATGGTAAATACATCAAATATACGCACATGGAGCAGACATAATGCTTTATATGGTAAATACATCAAATATACGCACATGGAGCAGACATAATGCTTTATATGGTAAATACATCAAATATACGCACATGGAGCAGACATAATGCTTTATATGGTAAATACATAAAATTCTGTAAGTATCCAAGGTATTTTTTTTGCAGACACTGGCAGTTCAAAAACACTAATCAGGCTTTCGTCTGGTTAGTAATTAATCCTAAAGTACAGTTCCTACTGTGTGGATTATTCTGTTTTAAATATCGTACTTATATATATATATATATATATATATATATATATATATATATATATATATATATATATATATATATATATATATATATATATATATATATATACACAGTATATGTGTATAAGAAATCCTATCACACTTTGTATTATATTGTGTGGGTGTGTGTATGTGTGTGTGTATTTACCTATTTGTAGTATACAGGAGTTGAGCTTTTTAGGCTCGTATTGTCCCGCTTCCTGAGTTACAATTATCTAACTTTGCCTTAAAAATATGAATGTTTTTGGCACACACCACTTCCTCTTCCAACTGATTCCATTTACTTATACTTCTGTAAGGGAAACTATACTTTCTCACATCTCCTTTACATCTTCCTTTCATTAGTTTATATCTATGCCCCCTAGTTCTACCATTATCTTTCACAATATAACCCTTCTTGTCCACCTTTTCGAGTCCTCTCACACATTTGTACATCATAATCATATCGCCTCTCTCCCTCCTATCCATTAGAGATGGTAAATCTAATTTCTTTAATCTCTCCTCATATGGTAATTCTCTCAGTTCTGGTATCATCCTAGTTGCAGCTCTCTGAACCTTCTCCAGCTTCTTTATATGCTTTTTTAGATGTGGTGCCCACACCACTGCCGCATACTCCAGTCTTGGTCTCACCAATGTTTTTATTATTTTCTCCAGCATCTCCCCGTTTATATAGCCTAGTTAAAGGCTATTTTTATTTTGTTTAACAGTCCATATGTTTCTCCCACTATCTTATTAATAGGAATCTCAGGTGAAAGATCATGTGGGTGTGGGTGTGGGTGTGTGTGTGTGTGGGTGTGTGTGTGTGGGGGTATGGGTGTGTATGTATGTATGTGTGTGTGTGAGGATATATGTGTATGTATGTATGTATGTGTGGGTATGGGTGTGTATGTATGTATATGTGTGTGAGGATATATGTATGTATGTGTGTGTGTGTGTGTGACCTATATACGCCATAAACCTTCAGCCGAGATATCATGCACGTTACTTAAAAGCCAGAGAGTCTTAGTAGGTAATAATTAATCCAACAGATATTTACGAAGCTGAATTTGTGAATGAGGACATATGCACTCGGGGGAGTCTGATCTTTATGGAGGAAAGTAGCTTTTTATGGACCACCTTCTCCCTCATGTTTAGCCCCATTAGTTTCCAGATTTGATGACGTTCGGCCCATTAGTTTGGCGATTTTAAGACCTTTCGCCCCATTTATTTGTCAATATTTAGTTAGTTGTTTTTTATGGACCACCTTCTCCCTCACGTTTAGCCCCATTAGTTTCCAGATTTTATGACGTTCGGCCCATTAGTTTGGCGATTTTAAGACTTTTCGCCCCATTTATTTGTCAATATTTAGTGGTAGTTGTTTTTTATGGACCACCTCTCATGTTTAGCCCCATTAGTCTTGAGATGTTATGACGTTCGGCCCATTAGTTTGGCGATTCTAAGACCTTTCGCCCCATTTATTTGTCAATATTTAGAAATTTCGTGCAAGTTTGGTGTCGATTCTTTCCTGGCAAGCGATAGTGAGCCTGAAATTTAAGAGGAATCGGCCAAACTAATGGAGCGAACGTCTCAAAACCTCAAGACTAATAGGCTAAACATGAGGGAGAAAGGGATCCAGAAAAAGTGAGTACTACCCCCTTAAGGGGAGGTGTTTAGTTTGTTCCCTAGACCTCCATCAAGCTTAAAATTACACCCCCTTGAGTCCCTTTCAAGATAAATTTGTACATTTTTCGGTAGAAAAATGTCCCGGCCGAAGGCCGGTTCTTCTTAAATTACAGGCTCGCTATCGCTCGCCAGGATAAAATCGACGCCTGAATGGCACGAAAGGTCTTAATATGGGGTGAAAGTTCTTAAAATCGCTAAACTAATGGGGCAAACGTTTTATAATATCAAAAGCAATGGGGCTAAACATGAGGGAGAAAGAGGTCAAGAAAAAAATCCCTCAAGTGGAGATCTCCCCTTAACCCTTCCGGTACCGACTTTGTGATAAATATATCAGAGTTTCAAGTAGATGATTTTAGGAAGCTTAGGAAGGATCTATGGTAGCTAAAAGGGTTAAGGGGGAGGTTTTTAGTGTGTTTCCTAGACTCCCATCAAGCTTGAAATGACACCCCCCTTGACCCCCTTTCAAGATAAATTTGTACATTTTTCGGTAGAAAAATGTCCCGGGCGAAGGCCGGTTCCTCTTAAATTAAAATGTAAAACTTGCAAACTAAACAAACCAAAATTGGGACAAGGACAATATAAAGTCAAATTAAATTATCAAAATCGCTGTGGAAACACAGGCTCGCTATCGCTCGCCAGGAAAAAAATTGACACCTAAATGGGACGACAGGTGTTAAAAGTGACATAAATGGGGTGAAAGTTTTTAAAATCGCCAAACTAATGGGGCGAAGGTCTTAAAATCTCAAAAGCAATGGGGCTAAACATGAGGGGAGAAAGGGGTCAAGAAAAAAATCCCTCTAGTGGAAATCTCTCCTTAATTATGATAATCTGTAATCTGTTAATGGGTAGACAGTCTGTTAATGGGTAGACAGTCTGTTAATGGGTAGACAGTCTGTTAATGGGTAGACAGTCTGTTAATGGGTAGACAGTCTGTTAATGGGTAGACAGTCTGTTAATGGGTAGACAGTCTGTTAATGGGTAGACAGTCTGTTAATGGGTAGACAGTCTGTTAATGGGTAGACAGTCTGTTAATGGGTAGACAGTCTGTTAATGGGTAGACAGTCTGTTAATGGGTAGACAGTCTGTTAATGGGTAGACAGTCTGTTAATGGGTAGACAGTCTGTTAATGGGTAGACAGTCTGTTAATGGGTAGACAGTCTGTTAATGGGTAGACAGTCTGTTAATGGGTAGACAGTCTGTTAATGGGTAGACAGTCTTCCTAAGCTGAATAAAAGTCTAATAGTTGCCAGAATATAGTGCAATTAACCCTCTCAGACATATGACGCGATTTTGAGCCTATTGGGGACACTTTAAAGCCTTTGTTACCATCAGGGGTATTTAGAAACCTTTAGTTTAGTTACTTCAACCTCTGCAGTTGTCTTTGAGTTAGCTGTGTTGAGCCTATTGGGGATACTTTAAAGCCTTTGTTACCATCAGGGGTATTTAGAAACCTTTAGTTTAGTTACTTCAACCTCTGCAGTTGTCTTTGAGTTAGCTGTGTTGAGCCTATTGGGGATACTTTAAAGCCTTTGTTACCATCAGGGGTATTTAGAAACCTTTAGTTTAGTTACTTCAACCTCTGCAGTTGTCTTTGAGTTAGCTGTGTTGAGCCTATTGGGGATACTTTAAAGCCTTTGTTACCATCAGGGGTATTTATAAACCCTTAGTTTAGTTACTTCAACCTCTGCAGTTGTCTTTGAGTTAGCTGTGTTGAGCCTATTGGGGATACTTTAAAGCCTTTGTTACCATCAGGGGTATTTATAAACCCTTAGTTTAGTTACTTCAACCTCTGCAGTTGTCTTTGAGTTAGCTGTGTTGAGCCTATTGGGGATACTTTAAAGCCTTTGTTACCATCAGGGGTATTATAAACCCTTAGTTTAGTTACTTCAAC